>PVKU01005031.1:0-131938 GCA_004027475.1 Anoura caudifer
CCTCAGTCAGGCTCCTGCCTCCTCTCTGTGAAAGGGCTCTGGGCAGGTCCTCGATGGCCTCCTTGTCCTGGGCCCTCCCAGCAGTGTGTGACCCTGCTGACCAGGCCCTCCTCAGCTCTCAGGACGCCTTTCTTCCTTGCTGCCACCATTCTGTTCAGCTGCAGCTTGAAGGGCTCTTCTTTCTCCCGAAGGTCAGTGCTCCTGGGCCTCTGACCTTGGCCCCATCTTCTCACTGTGCACGCGCTTTCTGGAAACTGCACCCATGCCCCTGGCTTCCCTGGCCTGGAGAAAGCCTCTCAGCTTCCCCTTTAATTCTGGCCCCACGTCCTCTGAGCTGCAGCCTGGGTGCCTGCTGCTGCCGCTTCGTGGCTCCTTGCCCTTTGCTGATCCACCTTCGCCCTTTCATTCTTTGTTGAGTTGGCAGCTTCCAATGTGCTGCAGAGCAGGGCCTCCGCAGCCCCGCCTTGTGCTGGCTACAGCCCAGGAACGTGCGTGGGGCCTGTCTCCTTCACCCAGGGGCTCAACAGCGCAAGTCGACCCCTTGCTCATTTTGCTTTTACAATTTTCTTTCTTTTGAGGGTGGAGTATTTCATACATACAGGAGAAAATATAAATAAATGCATAAAAATACATAATGCTTCTTAATGATGGGGATGCATTCTGATAAACCCACTGTAAATTGAAAATATTGTCAGGGGAAAATGTATTTAATCCACCTAACCTACCAAACATCGTAGCTTCTTAGTCTAGCCTACCTTAAACAGCTCAGGACACTTTCATTAGCTGACCTTGGGGCCCAGCATCAAGGTCAACATTGTGCTGCACTCACTAGCTGAGGAAAGATCGAAATTCAAAATCTGAAGCATGGTTTCCACTGAATATACATCACTTTTGCACCATTGTAAGTTGAAAAATCAGAAGTCAAACCATTGTAAGTAGCAAACCATCTGTACATGACTAAGATAATAAAATATGGTAAACAATCATGTACCAGTCCTTCAGTTTAAAAAAACAGAACATAAGGAATACCTTTAAGCATTTATGCCAGTCCTCAAATGTATCACTTGCCTTCTCTCCAAGGAAAACCACTCATCTGAACTTTATTTTTATTTTGAAGCTAAAGTTGACATTCAATATTATTTTATATTGGTTTCAGGTGTATAGCATAGTGCTTAGACATTTATATAATTTAAGAAGTGATTCCCCCCAATAATTCTAGTACCCACCTGGCATCATACATAGTTATAATATTATTGACTATATTCCCTATGCTGTGCTTTACATCCCCGTGACTGTTCTGTAACTACTATTTTGTGCTTCTAAATCCCTTCACCTTTTTCACCCATCACCCCAATCCCCCTTCCATTTGTAACCATCAAAATGTTCTCTGTATGTATGAGTCTGTTTGCTTTGTTTGTTAATTTATTTTGTTCTTTGGATCCCATACATAAGTGAAATCACATGGTATTTGTCTTTCTCTGACTGACTTATTTCACTGAGCATAACACCCTCTAGGTCCACCCATCTTGTCACAAATGGTAAGATATTATTCTTTTTATGGCTGAGTAATAGTCTACTGTATATATGTACAACAGCTTTATCCAATAGTCTATTGGTGAGCACTTGGGTTGCTTTCATGTCTTGGATACTGTAAATAATGCTGCAATGAACATACAGAAGCATATATCTTTTCAAATTAGAGTTTTGCATTTCTTCTGATAAATATCCAGAAAAGGAATTGATGCAACATAAAAGTTTCATTAACAATTTTTTGAGGACCCTCCATACTGTTTTCCATAGTGGCTGCACCAATTTGATTAGTACCAACAGTGCACGAGGGTTCCCTTTCTCCATGGTCTCACCAACACCTGTTTATTGTTGATTGGTTGATGGTAGCCATTCTGAAAGGTGTGAAGTTAGTGACATTGAGCATCTTTTCATATGTCTGTTGGCCATCTGTATGTCCTCTTTGGAGAAATGCCTATTCAAGTACCTCACCTATTTTTAATTGGATTATTTGTTTTGTTTTGGTGTTAATTGTATGAATTCTCTATAAATTTTATGTATCAGCCCCTTATTAGATGAATCATTGGTGAATATCTTCTCCCATTTAGTAGGTTGTCCTGTCTTTTGTTCATGGTTTCCTTTGTTATGCAAAACTTTTTAGACTGATATACTTTCTTTTGTTTATTTTTCTTTTATTTCCCTTGCCTAAGGAGATATGTCAGAAAAAAATATAAGAGCAATGTCAAAGAGATTACCGCCTATGTTTTCTTCTAGTTTTGTGGTTTCAGATCTTACATTTAAGTCTTTAATACATTTAGAGTTTATTCTTGTGTGTGGTGTAAGAATGTGATCTATTTTCATTTTTTGCGCACATCTGTCCAATTTTCCCAACACTATTTATTGAATAGACTGTCTTTACCCCATTGTATGTTTTTGCCTCCTCTGTCATATATTAATTGGCCATATAGGTGCGGACTTATTTCTGGTTACTCTATTCTGGTCCATTGATCTACATGTCTGTTTTTATGCTGGTACCACACTGCTTTGATTATTATAGTCTTGTAGTGTAACTTGCTATTAGGTAGTGTGATAACCCCAACTTTGTTCCTCTTTCTCGAGACTGCTGTGGCTATTCAGGGTCTTTTCTGGTTCCATGTGCATTTTAGGATTATTTGTTCTAGTTCTGTGAAGAACACCTTTGGTATTTTGATAGGGATTGAATTGAACAATCTATAGATTGTTTTGAGTGTATGGGCATTTTAATGTTGTTATTTTTTCCTGTCCATGAACATGGTATGGTATATGCTTCCATTTATTCATATCTTCTTCAATTTCTTTCTTCAATGTCATGTAGTTTTTCATGAACAGGTCATTTTTTTTTGCTTATTTTTTTATTTTGAATTACAGTTACAGTTGACTTATATGAATTCCATATAATATATGACTTATAATATATGATGCATAATATACAACCCATTGATAGGACATTTATATAACATACAAAGTGACTATCCCAATAAATCTAGTACCCATCTAGCATCATACATAGTTATTACATGTTATTGACTATATTCCCTATACTATATTTATCCCCATGACTATTTTTAATTACCAGTTTGTGCTTATTACTACCTTCACCTTTTTACTCAGCCACCAAATTCCCCTCCCTCTGACAACCATCAAAATGTTCAATGTAGCTGAGTCTGTTTCTGGTTGTTGTTGTTCTTTGTTCATTTATTTTGTTCTTTAGATTCCACATGTAAGTAAAATCACATGGCATTTGTGTTTCTCTGTCTGACTTATTTCACTCAGCATAGTACCCTCTAGATCCATATGTATTGTTGCAAATGGTGAGATTTCATTCATCTTTTTTTTTCATCCTCACTTGAGGACAAGCTCATTGATCCTAGAGGGAAGGAAAGGGAGAAAAAACATCAGTGTGAGAGAGAAATGTTGATCAGTTGCCTCTTACACATACCCCGACCAGGGACTGAACCTGCAACCTAGATATGTACCCTGATTGGGAATCAAACTCGTGACTTTTCAGTTTATGGGACAATGCCCCAACCGTATGGCCAGGGTGAGATTTCATTCTTTTCAATGGCTAAGTCATAGTCCATTGTGTACACTATGTACCACCTCTTCTTTGGCCATTCATCATTTGATTAGGTTTGTGTACATATCTTGGCTATTGTAAATAACACTACAGTGAACACATGGATGCACAAATCTTTTCGGATGAATATTCTGTGTTTCTTTGGATACCCAGAAGTGGAGTTTCTGGGCCCTTTTTGTCTCCTATTATAGCCTTTGTTTTGGAGTCTATTTTGTCTGGTATAATTATTGCTACCCCAGCTTTTTATTTTGTTTTCATTTTCAAGAAATATCTTTTTCCATCCCTTTATTTCTGTCCTAATCTTTATTATTTCATTTCCTTCAGTCACTCTGGGCTGTGTTTGTTGTTCTTTTTCAAGTTCTTTTAAGTGTGAAGTTAGATTGTTTATTTGAGATTTTTCTTGTTTCTTGTATTCGGTCTGTGATGCCTAATCTTCATCTCAGGACTCCTCTCCCAGGGCCCCGCAGATTTTGGGGTGTTGTGTTCTCATTTTCATTTGTTTCAAGGTATCTTTTGATTTCTTCCTTGATCACATGGTTGACCCATTCATTGTGCAGTAACATGTTATTTAGCCTCCATTTCTTTGTGTGCTTTTCAGTTTTTTTTCAAAGAAAATGTTTGATATGATTTCAGTCTTCTCAAATTTACTGAGATTTGTTTTGTATTCTAACATGTGATCTAGCCTAGAAAATGTCCCATGTGCACTTGAAAAGAATGTATATTCTGCCACTTTAGGGTAAAAATACTCTAAAAATATTAATTAAATCCATCTGGTCTAATGTGTTATTTAAGGCCACTGTTTCCTTGTTGATTTTCTGCCTGGGAAATCTAGCTATTAACTTTTAGACAGAGGGGAAGGGAGGGAGAAAGAGAGGGAGAGAAACATCAATGTGTGGTTGCCTCTGGCATGCCCCCTACTGGGGACCTGGCCCACAACACAGGCATGTGCCCTGACTGGGAATCAAACCAGCAAGTGTTTGGTTCACAGGCCTGTGCTCAATCCACTGAACCACACCAGCCAAGGCAATGTTTGCTTTATATATTTAGGTGCTTGCTTCTGTGTTGGGTGCATAAATATTTACAAGGGTTATATTTTCTTGTTGAATTGATCTTTTTATCATGATGTAATGTCCTTATTTTTCTCTTATTGTAGCCTTTGTTTAAAGTCTATTTTGTGTAAGTTTGCTACTCTTACCTTTTTTTAAATTTCCATTTGCATGAAATTTCTTTTTTCACCCCTTTACTTTAGTCTTATATGTACCTTTGATCTGAATTTTGTCTCTTGTAGGCAGCATATATATGGGTCTTGTTTTCTCATCCTTTCAGCTACATTATGTCTTTGGATTACAGCCTTTAATCCATTTACATTCAACCTGATTATAAATATATATGCAGTTATTATTGTTTCATTATTAATATTTATGTTCTTTCCCCCCCTCTTGTTCTTCTTGAAGAAGTCCCTTAAACATTTCTGGCAATATTGATTGGGTGATGATAAACTTCTTTAGCTTTTTCTTGTCTGGGAGTCCCTTATCTGACCCTCAATTTTAAATGATAGCTTTGCTGTGTAGAGTATTATTGGATGTAGATCCTTGCTTTTCATCATTTTGAATATTTTGTGCCAATCTCATTGGGCCTGCAAAGTTTCTCTTGAAATATCAGCTGACAGTCTTATGGGAGCTCCCTTGTTGGCAACTAACTGCTTTCCTCTTCCTGAAATTAATAGTCTGTCTTTGACTTTACCCTTTGGCTTTTTAATCATGATTTGTCTTGGAGTTGTCCTCTTGGAGTTTATTGTTTGGGACTCTCTGTGATTCTTGAGCTTGTATGTCTATTTCCTTTGTTGAATTAGGGAAATTTTTTATCATTATTTCTTCAAGTAAGTTTTCAGTCCTTTGCTCTCTTTCTCCCTCTTCTGGTGCCCTAATAATGTAAATGTTGGTACACTAGATGTTGTCCCAGAGGTCCCTTGAACTATACTCATTTTTAAAATCATCTTTTCTTTTTGCTGTTCTGCGTTGGTGTTTTCTGCTATCTTGTCTTCCAAATTGATTATTCAGTCCTCTGTTTTATCTAATCTGCTATTAATTCCTTCTAGTGAATTCTTCATTTCAGCTCAGTTACTGCATTCTTCATTTCTGACTGGTTCTTTTTTATGGTTTTTATGCCCTTTTTTAATGCTTACTAGTTCTTGAATTTCTAAATTTCTTGAGCATCTCTGTAGCCATTATTTTTAACTCTGTATCTGGTAGGCTGACTGCACAGAGTAAGATTTGCCCCAGTGAGCTCTGGTGTCTGCTGAGACCACCATTTGGGTATGCTGTTTGTGGATATAATAAGGTGCTCTGAAGCTGGCCACAGAGTGTGTTGTTTCTGGGGCCTCTTGGTAGGGACTGTGGCCCAGACCGATATCAGTCACTGCCTGTGACTGGCCCAGGGCTATCTTTTCGTAGCTACAAAGTGATCTGTAGTTTGGCAGCTGCCTCTGCTGGACCTGGATGCCTGTGGGAGAGGCCATGCTGCTAACCAAGGCCAACTGCCACCAGTACCAGGCCTGGGGCAAGTTAACAAAATGCCCAAGCCACCTTGAGACTTGCCTGCCAGCTGCCTGTAAGACTCAGCCACTGAAAGGGCCTTGGGCAGTAAAAGAGAGTTGGGTGAGGCACGGTCTCAGGGAGTCACCAGGGTAGTGCATGTGATGTTCACCAGGTTATTGCAGATTCAGACCTGGTGCCAGCGCTGAGCCTGAGACCACTCAGCAAAAGTTACAGGACACACAGAGGCCAGCTCCTGCCCGTCTGGGACCTGCAGAACTTTGAGTGTTTTTTTTTTTTTTTTTTTAAGATTTTTAATTTATCATTTACTTTTAGAGAAAGAGGAAGGGGGAAGAAAGAGAGGGAGGGAAACATTGATGTGTGAGGGATATATTGGTCAGTTGCCTCTCACGTGCCCCCAACTGGGGACCTGGCCAGAAACCCAGGCATGTGCTCTGACAGGGAATTGAACCAGTGACCTTTCAGTTCATAGGCCCGCACTCAATCCACTGAGCTGTACCAACCAGGGCCTTTGAGTGTTTTTTAAGAAAGACTTCAGCATGGGCCAAAGTAGGCTGCCTGCTGCTGAAAAAGCCTCAGGTGGCATGTGAGTGGGGTGGGGCAGGGTCTCAGGGAGTTGTCAGGGTGGCATGGGTCGAGTTCACCAGACTAATGCAGATTCAAATTTGGCTCTGTGGGGGGAGGGCTTGACCCAGGGACAAGGGTGAATGTTCTCCCAGCTCTACCCTGAAGCCACAAAACTCAGTTTCTCCCTTTGTGTCTCCTGTACCTCAGTGAGCTGCTATCCCTTTGCTGGGGCCCAGGGTGAGTGCCTGTGAGCAAGGCTGTGTTCAGTCCTTTAAAAGGACTCCTGGACTCCCAGCAGGCTCTGTCTCATTCAGATGAATGGAATTCCCACTGATTTTCACAGCCAAATGTTTTGTGGGCTCCCCTTGTCAGCACTTGTGCTCTGAGCTGGGGAGGCTGGTGTGTGGCTAGGACCTCTTGCTCCTCAGGGTGGGACCTCTGCAGGCTAGATATTCCTCCCAAGTCTCAACTGCCACATGTGGGTGTTGGGCCAGCCTGTTTCACATCTCTGCCCCTCCTACCAGTTCTGATGTGGCTCTTTTATATCCTTGGTTGTAGGGCTTCTGCTCAGCTAGATTCCAGGTGGTTCTACAGGTTGATTGCTTATTATTCAGTTGTCATCTTGGTGTGGTCCTTGGAGGAGAGGTCACAACTTCCAACTACCCACCTCTTGACTAGTCTTCCTCTCATCTGAGCTTTCGTTCTGCTGTTCTCTCGCTTCTCCTGGTATGTTTCTACTGAAATGAAATGTCTCTCAGCAATGTTTAGTTGCATACCCAGGTGGGGATTGGAATAGTTGTCTTTGTGGAAAGGAAAATTTTATCAATAATAGTGTTCAGAATTGCTGATGCATTGTGATAAATAAAGCAGACTAGTTTTAGTCCATTTTTTTTACTGTTTAAGTTGACTTACAAATTAGGCACCTTTTCATCACCTGCACCAGAAGTGGCCATACCCCATCCACTTTCATAAACCACAGAATATATTTGTAAAATTTTGAATTTTATATGCTGGTAAGTGGTATTATGCTGTATGTATTATTAGTAATTTACTTTTTCCGTTCAATATTGTAATTTTGAGACCCCGTTGATGCATGGATCATAGTTAGCCTGTTTTCACTGTTACCGCATTCCAGTATATGAGTATGCCACCATTTACATGTGCATTTTTCTGGAGATAGATAATTTGATCAGTTACAGTTCTCACTGTTATAAACACTGCTACTACAAATGTTCTTATTTATGGCTCCTGATGCATAAAAGGATCTCTAGACTCTGTACATAGGAGTGGAGGAACTGAGTCACAGAGTAAATTACTCTTCACTTTGCAAAATAACACCAAGCTGTTGTAAGTGGCCCCAATTGCCTGCATCCCCACGTGCAGTGTCTGAGTCTTACTCTTGCTCCACAATCTTGCCAATAATCAGGGTCATCAAACTTTCTTACTTTCCCCAATCTACTAATATCTCATTGTGTCTTACTGTGAAAATCCCTAATTACTGTGAAGTTTGGATGTTTTTGGTATGTTCATTTGCTGTTTGTGTTTCCTCTTTTGAGTAATACTCTTTATGCATTTTGCCCAATTTCTTATTGTTCTCTTTTTATTGATTCATAGGAGCTTTAAATGCGCATAATCAAAATATCTTTCCCCCACATATGGCTTCAATTTTCACTTTTATTTTGGTGTTCTTTGATGAACAGAATTTTTGCATTTTAATGAGGTCAAGTGTAGCAATATTTAAAAAAAATATCTAGTACTTCTTAGTGCCTTTTTTGCTGGTTTAAGAAATCTATCTTACTCTGATGTTATGAAGATATTCTTTTTTATTAAGATCTAAAAATATTGTCTTTCATATTTAAGTCCTTAACCTGACCTTAACTTTGGGTGTGGTGTCAGGGCACATTTCAATTCCATGGACAACCAGTTGTTCCTACCAATTTACGATGTCATTTATATATCAGATCTGGGTCTGTGTGAGGCTCTCTGTTCAGTGCCATTGGCTTGGGCATCCTTGTTCAAATAGCACACTGACTTCATTACTGTAGGTTTTTGAAGTAGGCTGCTATCTAGCAGAGCAAGTCCTCCACCATCTTCTTCTTAAGAAATGTCTTGACTATTCTAATCTTTGTGCTACCACACCCATTGTACAATCAGGTTAAGATTCATGAAGAACTTGATGGTTTTCTGATTTGAAATTATATAAACATTATTATTAAAGTTTGCATTCCTATGAATGAAAGGGTGTAAGTCTTCCTGCATCTGGATCTTCTTTAATGTCTTATGTATTAGGGCAGTTAGCACTCTCTGCCCAGCAAAAAAAAAAAAAAAAAAAAGCGCCCCAAATTTCATTGTTTTAACACCATGAGGTTTATTACAACTCAGATAAAGTCCCCTGATATCAACTTGGATCCTGGTCTCCAAGATCACTGTGAGAGGAGAAGAGACACCTGGGAGAAATGACTGATTCCGAATGACTTCTCTCCTGCAGTGACACATGTGCCGTTGTCACCTGGCCGCAGTGTAACTGCAGAGGCAGCTCAGTTGTGTGGGGAGCTCATGGAATGTTTGCTGGGCATCAGCTCTTTGCCAAATCTTTCATTGAGTCTTATAGTTTTCCATGGAGGTTTGTACATTTTGTTAGATTAACTCTTCGTATCTTGTATTTTTGTTATTATTTGCTAATGGTATCCACTTTCTTTATCAAGGTATAATTTATATATAACAAAATCCACACACTTTCAGGGTGCAGTTCAATGAGTTTTGACAGACTTACGCAGTCCTGTAACCACCTCCACCATTAAGATACAGAACATTTCCATTGCTCCTCCAAATTTTCTCATGTCTCTTTGCAGCCAGGCCCCTCCTCCCCTCCTCAGCCCAGCAATCTGCGTTCTGTCCCTGAACTTCTACCTTTTCCAGAATTTCACATAAATGGAATTGTACACAATGTCATCTCTTGTGTCTGATTTCCTTCATTTAGCTAAAGCTTCCCAGATCTGTCCCTGTTGTCTGGTGCACCCTTGTATGGGTGTGCCACAGTTTGTTTGCTCACGAGCCCACTGAGGAGCAGCTGGGCTGTTGCCAGCTTTTGGCTTTAAGAATAAAGCTCCTATGAACATTCATATTCAAGTTTTCATTTGGATGTGGATTTTCATTTATCTTGAGTATAAATCCAGGAGTAGCCTGTTGAGTCATCTGGCAAGTAGTGATCTACATTAAACTTGAAGAGAAACTGCAGGTGGCTCTCCAAAGCTGGAATACTGTCCGCATTCCCACCAGCCAGCGTATGAGCGTGCCAGCTGCTGCATAGCCTTGCAACACTTGACATGGTTTGTCTTTTATTTCCAGCATTTCAGAGGGTGTGCAGTGCCAACTCGGGCTATCCGTGTGGGTTCTTTGGTAATGTAACTGTTCAAATTTTTATCCATTTGTTTCTCCCAGGTCATTTGTTTTCTTATTATTGAATTATAAATAATATATTCAGAACACAAGTCCTTTATACAATATATATTTTGCAAATATTTTCTCCTGTTTTTATTGCTTGTCTTTTCATTTACTTAAGCAGGTCTTTAAAATGGTGAACATTTCTAAGTCTGATGGTGTTCAACTTAACAGAATTTTTCTTTTATGAATCATACCTTTTGATAAAGGAGTTAAAATGGCACACTGGGAAATATTTACTTAACACAAAAGAATAAAGTAACAGTAATAGAAGGATGAAAATAAAGACATATAGAAAACAAATAGCAAAATGCCACATGTAAATCCTACCTTAACCAGTAATTACATAAAATGTAAATACATTAAACACTTAAATTAACTGGCAGAAGTTAGCATAATGACTTAAAAGCTATATTAATAAAATAAATATAAAATATAAATAAATAACTATAAAATTACATATCACAATTATGTTTTAATATATAAATGTATGCTATATAATGGGATGTTAGAAATACATTATTATGTATTAATGTAATGCTAATATATAAAATACTAGAATGGCATTTATTGACATTATATTATTTAATATATTAAATGTATCATATATATATAAACTATAAACTGTCTACAAGAGACACACTTCATGTTCAAAGGCACAACATACAGGTGGAAAGAATGTGGACAGAGGCACCATGCAAACATTTGCCAAAAGTGAGCTGGAGTGGCCATGCTGGTATCAGATGAAGTGGACTTGCAGACAAAATTGTTACTGAAGACAAGGGATATTTTAAAGTAATAAAAGGGCCAATCTATCAAGAAGATTTAACAATTATAAACATATATACATCTAACAACAGAGCCCTCAAATTCATAAAGCAAGCCTGACATAATGGAAGGGAGAAATAAACAACAATAGTTGTAGACTTCAATATTCCACTTTTAATAATGGACAGAACAACTGGATAGAGAATCAGCAAGGAAACAAAAAAATTTGCACAGAAACATAAACTAACAAGCATCTGACAGGCATCCAGAACACTCTACCTGAGAACAGCAAAACACACGTTGTGCTCAAGTCCACGTGCAGCATGGGCTGGCGGTGCACGAGGCGCAGACCAGGCCTCAGTGAGTTTAAAAGGACTGAAGTCATACAAAGCGTGTTCCCTGATCACCGCAGTAATAAAATTAGTAATCATAACAGATTAAAATTTGAAAAGTTTACAAATGTATGGAAATTAACACACTTCTAAAACACAAATGGGTCAAAGAAGAGATCCCAAGGAATGTGAGAAAGTAAGTAGAGATGAATGGAAACAAAAGCACAACCCACCACTGCGTGCGGGCACAGTGAGGGCCGGGCTCCGAGGGCTGAGGGCCGGAGAGGGCAGCTGCTCCGGTATTCAAAAAATACCTCAAATCAGTAACCTAAACATTCACCTTAAAGTACTAGGAAAAGAAAAACAAACTAAGCAGAGCTAGCAGAAGGACACAAAAAGATTAGAGCAGAGATAAATAAAACAGAATAGAAAACAGCAAAACCAAAAGCTGTTCTTTGGAAAGATCAAAACTGACAAATTTGACAATTGACAATTAACCCTCATGGAGACTATAAGGCAGTTGAACCCATTTCCAGAAGAGATGTAGTAAGAATGTGTGCACTCTTTGAAAAGTGCTCAGGCTTAGTATCAAATGGCTATCTGTGGTGCTGTAGCGCCTCCCAAACCCAGCTGAGAAGCAGTCTCCCCTTGGTAATTATGGTTCTGGGATAAGGTTTACTGTTTTGAAACTTACCAAGTTACACATTTTTTTATGTCTGTGAATAAACTCGAAATTGCAGTTTCTTTGATATGACGATAATTTTAACACAGATCTGAATAAGTGTTTCAAGGAAAGTTTTTATTGGCGAATGTTGCAACTTTTCCTCACTTGGGGAATCAAAGTAGCTCTGCTCTTTCTATATCAAATAAAATAAACTTACTACTTGCACCCCCCCCAAAAAAAAATAACAAAGGAGACACAGTCACATACACACACAGAGAGAAGGAAGGAGAGGAAGAGAGTCTCAAAACACTAAACTTAGGAATGAAAGGGGGGATGTTATTACCAATCTTGAAGAAATAAAAAGGAATGTAAGGGAACACTCTGAACAAAGTGTGCCAACAAGTAAGACAACTGAGATAAAATGAACAAATTCTTAGAGACACACCAACTACCAAAACTGAATCAAGAAGAAATACAGAATCTGATTAGGCACAAAACAAAGATTAAGTTAGTCATAAATTTCCCATAAAGAAAAGCCCAGGACCAGACGGCTTCACTGGTGAATTCTGCCACATGTTTAAAGAACAACATCAATCTTTCACAAACACTTCTAAAAGGTGAAAGAAGAGGGAATACTTTCCTTTTTCACTGAGGCCAGTATTACACTGATACCAAAACCAGATTTAAAATACAAAAACTACAGACCAATATTCCTTATGAATATAGACACAAAAATCTGCAACAACTTTTCAAGGGAGATGAGGGATTTTACTTATTTTTTAAACACGGCCGTGCCAGCCTGGCTGCCCTTGGTTTCCTCCCTTGACAGGCTGGTTTCCCTGGCCACGCGATCACGGGCAACCCCAGCAGCGCGGGCTGTGTGCGATGACCATGGCTCCTCCACCCTGGAGGCTTCCTTTCCGCTTTCCAGGTTTCTGGTATTAGGCCTTTCCCCAGAAAAGTGCCAGCTCACCTTTTCATTTACCACTTGGATTCAGTTTTCTGGGCTTCTGTTGGGGAATTCCCTCGCTTTCTCTTGATTGAATCATTTAGAAGTATTTCTGTTGTAATTTGACCAGTATGTGAATTGTCCTTGCTTTTCAGATCGAGTGCAAGTGGTGCTAAAAGAAATGCCATTTCCTTCCTTTGGTGAATCCTCACCGCCCTCCTGGCCACTTACTCTGCAGCCCCAGGCCCCTTGCTTTGCCGGGTCCCTTTATCACGTGTCTGAGCACTTTTCCAGCTGGATGGCAATTCTGTCCGTTAAGTTGTGTCCTCTAGACCGAATGACTCAGCAGAGGTGTTCTTACTCATTGTGCACCCAGTGCCTGGCACACAGTAAGCCTTCAGAAATATTTATGAAACCATGCACAATTCCCACCTTTTTGGGTGAGGAAGACAATTTTGTGACTGGCCCCAAATATTCCCCCTCTCACTCCACCTGCCTACACCAAGTTCTCTTTGGTTTCTGTTCCAACAATTTCCCTTCTGTGTGTGAGTCTGGAATGTCCATCAGTTGGTTCTCCCATTGTTTGTAAGGTGACTTTGTCTATGGGAGCCTGATCTATCACTTTGCCTTTAAGTATAGATCCCAGCTCTTTCTGTCCTCTTTCAGAAAGCCACCCGGAATTGTCTGGGAGTCTTGGGTTTTGAGCTTATGGAAGGGACCCACCTTATTCATAACTCAGTAGGCCTGACCCCCACCTGTGGCACCTGGCCAAACAAATCCAGTTCCACTGGGCCAAAAATTGCTCTTGCGGTGTCCCAGGGATTTTGGGAGCATAGTGCCAGCCCCGTGCACCCTGCAGGTTCTCCCAGTGGCCTGCTGGGAGATGAATGCAATGACAGGATGCTGAGCAGTCTCAAGGCCCTGGTGCAGTGCAATGCAGGACGGTTCTCTTGAAAGTGATATGTTGATGGTCATGTGAAGCAGGCAGGTTGTTGGCTCTGCAACGGCCCCTCCTTCCAGATCGACAGCCTCCTGGGCTCAGCTCAGCCTCATCTCCTCTGCAAAACGTTTCTGAGTATATACTCCCAGAAAGAATCCAGACTTTGTCAAGCACTGGGCCCTGGTGACTTCAAGTCCATTGTCATGAACACCTATTATGTGCTAGGCACTAGGATGGAGAGTCCCAAAACAAACACAATTGCTTTCCTTCAGGAGTTACATGTATTGGAAGAGACAGAAATATGAACAAGAACCATCAGTGGACTGGGTGGTTAGGCTGTATCTTTAAAGATGGGTAGAAATTTACCAGGCAAACAAAGCCAGTGGTGAGGGAAGGGGGTGGGGCATCATGCCTTATTCAGTAAGTGCAAATTGCTCTGTACTGCTAGGGCCAAATTTGGCTGAAAGGACACCTTAGGCAGCAAATACAAGCAACGAGGTACACAGGGTCATGTGGGACTCCGTTCTACAGGGCAGGTGAGGCAGGTGGGGGAGAGAGCTATGGCACAAGGATGAGTAGGGGAGAGAGGTCAGACTGGTGTTAGAAAAGTCACCTCAGTGTGTGAGACTGAGGCCAGAGGGGTGTTCCATGAGGAGCTGGTCCAACACGCAGCAAAGGGGAGCCACAGTGGGGGATGTTTGAGAGCATGAGCTGCAGGATTTGCTGAGCCATGTGCTGTGGTGTTGAGGGAAGAGTTTAGAACGGCTCCCAAATTGCCCCTCTGGGGGGGGGGGCCGGCCTGCAGGAAGCAGACCACTAATGAGCCATCATCCGCCCCTGGGACAGGGCGATGGGGCCTTGCTCCAGGTCCCTGAGATGGTGACACCAGCTGAGGAGGTCAGCCTGACCTTTAAAATCCGGATGAGATTTTAAGAAATCCAATCGAATTGGAATTCACATTTCTTAACTTGTGAAAAATCTCATCCCCTCCCCTCTGTCCCCTGGGTTTTCTCTGAATTCTCAGGTTGAGATTCTTTTGGTCACTTCTGGCTCAGAGTACACCAATTCCACTTACAGCCACCCTCCTCATGCCAGACTTGTGCTTGCTCATCAGCACATTGGTCCAGATGCCCCCCTTTCTGCTGGGGGAGCCAGTTGCTCACACAAGGCCTCATGCCCGAGGCAGAGGTCATACAAGATGTGGGAGCTGGAGGTTACATCGGAGAAGTACCAAGAGGTAGCAGCATCGCTTTGCCTCTCACGTCTCCTAATTTTAGAAAGTTCCTTGGGGTACCCCACAGGCAGCCATTTCCCACTGGTGACTTCCCACGCAGCATCTTGCTCTCTCTCACCATCTTGTTGGTTATACCTGTTGCCAGCACAGAGCTCCACCCCCAAGATATCTGAGGAAGTTACACATTCTCCTTCTCTTGTGCAGCAAAGGGCTCCCTGTAACCATGTCTGGGCTCAGCTCTAGGCCCATCTTTTCATTTCTGAAACCCATCTAATTCCTGGTTGACTAAAAAAGCATTTTGAGATGAATATCATCCATTTTACTCAGAGGGTAATCAGAATTTTAAATGCCATTTTCAACATTAGATACTTTCAATGATTATGGAACTGTAAGATATTCTTCAATGACTGTCTCCCATGTGTGTCCCAGCCCTCTGGTGAACTTTCTCTTGTGGTAGCTGGAAACCCAAGGTGAACTGGGCGCCTGCTGTCTGGGGCCCTTTGTCTGTGTGGGTCGAGCTGGCCCTTTGTGGCTCTGCTCCCCACCCATCCCCATGCACACCCCTTCCTCATCAATCTGAGGGTTCTTCAGAGCTGTTCTCTGGTCTCTACTGATGAGATCAGGCCCCGCCAGGAGGTGGCTGAAATTGGGAAGGGATGATGGCCTGGGACAGGGGACATTTCTTCTTCATAGGAAGCCTTGCACATAATACTCCTCCTAGACCAGTTTGGAGGACATCCTCGCCCTAGTTTCCAGCACCCAGTTGGTCATGGGGTACACCAGGATTATTTATGACCTTGCCAGGCAGGCAGTTCTTTGTATCTTCCGGTTCATCCCAGGACATCCAAAGGGGGCTGCTGGAATGGGAGGGTTCCGGCACCAGTATCCCTGCCTTAGTAGGGTAGGATTCCCTGCCCTACTAGGACCCCTCCAAGGGAAAGTTGAGGTGCTGCATGTGTGGGAAGCCTTTCAATACGCTCCAGGCCCTAAGTTTTCCTGACTCTCCATCCATCCATCCAGGAAATAAGCTTTGCTGTTGTCAGAAACTGCCAGTGGCATTAAGCATTCAGGGAGGAGCAAGAAATTATGTCCTCACTGCATTCACAGTCCAGTGCAGAAAGACTGACAGATAAATTCTGTAAAATACGCCAAGGGTACCGCCTACAAACATGCAGAGGGCCAGCACTGGGGTACCTGGTTAAAATGGCAGCAGCCATGGAGCGCATTCCATACACTGAAGTGTTTCCCAGGCCACCTTCCCAGGAGGCTGGAAATCAGGTGCACAGGCGATGCCAGTCTGGACCTGGAGGCTGTGGAAGACTAGCACCAACTTCAGCCCTGGGAGCTCCACCTCCACCCTGAGGCCAGTAGGGCGCCACTAAGGGGAATGATGGGATTTGGGTTTCACAAAGTACACTTGGCAGCACAGCAGATGAGGCCCCGGGGCTAAGGGAGCAGTTAGAAGGGATGCTGGGCCCTGTGTCCAGCCCTTACTCCATTGCAAGTTCATGGAGGGCAGGCCTGTGGCTGTGTCCATCACTATTCCAAGTGCAGATCCTTGTATGCTGTATCTTAGTGTTAAAGACTGAATTGTATGTTTCTCCCCAAATTTACACGTTGAAAGCCTAACAACCCCCAACATGATGGTACAAGAAGGTGGAGCCTTTGGGAGGTGATTAGGCATGAGGGAGGAGCCCTCATTAAATGGACTTAGTGCTCTTTGAGACCCCAGACAGCTCTTCCTTCCACCACATGAGAGCACAGAGAGGAGATACTCATGAGTCTATGAATCAGGAAGCAAGCTGTCACCAGACCCCAGCATACCTGCTTACCCTGAGCTTGGACTTCCAGAACTATGAGAAATAAATGTTTGCTCTTTAAAACCTTTACTCCATGGTGTTTTTTTATAGCAGCCTGAGCTAAGGTACAGAGGAACGCAGTCAGGTGAGGCAGCCCAGGGAGGGCAGGACTCACCTGCAGACACCTGAAGACAGGTGCAGATACCTGCAGATGTGCTGCTCCACCGAGAGGCAGGCTGGGAGTGGGGAGGCCTGGGCTGGTGTGGGGCGTCCACCTGTGTGCCAACTGCACGAGCCGCCGCCTGGGGCGCTGCCACAGCAGCCGCTGCACTTCCCTGCTGGGCTCACTCAGCCATTTCTGACAGGAGTCATTTTGATTCCTCAGGCTGCAGTGATGGGGTGGGACAGGGACAGGACTCATCTTTGGGGCCAGCAGACAACCTCTGCCTGCAGCCTCCTAGCTCCGGGCCACACCCCTGGGGCCCTGAGAACTCCTGCTTTTGTAGTTGTGAGGGCAACAGTGAGGTCCATCTGAGGCTGGGAAACAGGGGCTCCAAAGTTCTGTTTTCTTAAGGAAAAAAGAAATGACTCTGACCAGAGTTTGATTGGATTAAAAAAGTGTATTGGATTTCCAATGCTAAATAAAAACACAAAATTGTTTTTTAAAAAGCCATAGAGTTTACAGCATCAACTACAGAAAAGGCCAAACAAGTGTGTACAGCGACCGGCCCCCAGCAGCCCCCCACCCCTCCGGTGGGCGGCACAGCGCCGGACAGGTCTGCTCCAAACCCTCCTGGAGGACACTGCTGGGCAGCCGCTCCCATGGGGCATTACAAGACACACAATGGATGGTTCTGTTTCAAAAATCACAGCAAATGTAAGAAAATGTATTAAATTGTGAAAAGGTGCAATACAGAATAACTTTACTTTTTCTTAATTAAAAAAAATCCCCAACTTTGAGCAGTTACTTTATTTAAAAATAGGCCCCCCTGCCCCAGCTCTGTGGCGGTGCCCAGGTACCGAGGCCCCGAGGTAACAGAAGCATCCGGGCTCACAGGAGGGAAGGCCCTGAATACCGAGCATGTTTCTTTGGGCAGAAGGTGAGCCGGCTCCAGGGGAGGCTGGACCCTGGGCACAGGTGCTCGGAGTGCTCTGTTCGGGAGCAGTGCAGATGCCCCGGCTCTGCAGAGCCCTGCCCAGCACTGTCCTCTGTGGCCAGCGGGCAGGGCGGCAGGAGTCAGCATTGCACTTTCCATTGCCCCAAATAATAAATAGAGTTCATCGTCTAGAAAAGCAAATACGTGAAAAGACTTAAAAGGGGGAAATAACCAACGTACAAAGGCAAGTGGGTGCTGGTGGGGCCAGGGCCGGGTGCCCGCTGGAGGTCGCACCAGCTGACCTCTGCTAGGCTGCGGGGACCAGAGCCCAGGCAGCCTTCTGCACTGCCTTCCACGCTGTCTTCTGGGGAAGGTGCTTGAGGGTCTGTTATGTATTTTTTCATAATATATTCTTAATATTAAAAAGAACAAACACCTCAGCTCTTTACCTTTTTAAGACAAAGAAGATGGACTATTTGTGAAGGCAAAGTCTTCCACATGTGGCCAGGCCACCCGACACTCCCTGGAAACCTGCTGCTCATTCTAACCAAGGGCTTAGCTGAGCTGCTGGGATGAGGGGTACAGCTGTCCCCCGTGACTCTCTCTGTCCCCAGCCCCTGCTACTTAAAGAACACTGTTCAGAAAGAAGCAGGGAGCCTCAGGGGAACTGCAGCCCCCGTCTCATTCTTGCTAATGGAAGTGACAGCTGGACTGGCTGAGGACAGGAAAGAGAGAGAAGCAAGGAGTCCTAAGTGGAAACAAAGGTCCCTGTTAACCCCAACTTCCCCAGTGGGAACGGGGCAGGCTGTGGATCGGCCCCGCTCCCTGCTGCATGTGGAGGCATGGCGCCTGCCTGCTCGGCACAGACAACCTCACCAGGACCTGAGCAAGACATCAGGGCCCCCAAACCCTCGAACCCACCTATTGCACAGAAGAGCTTTCAACTAGGTCCAAATCAAAGTCCAGTTGCAACTTAGTGACAGCAGAGATGGATGTGCCGGGAAGGGACAGTGACGTGGATGCCTCCCTTCTCTGCAGGCTTCTGGAGGAAAGCACTATGGTGGGAACAGTCCCCGGGCCTCGGCAGCCCCCCACTGCCCACTCCCGGCCCACCCCACCCCAGTACTGACACTGCGCAGAAGCAACAAACAAGTCTTTTCAATGTTACACATCATTCAAACAGATCTGTAATCTCACAGTGATGAGGGGAGAAAGTCAGGCCTTTAATAATTATAATAAAAAAAATAATAAAAAAGCTCACAAACAGCAATGCAACATTTCCTCCCCACTCAGAGTGATGGTTAACAGCTGGTAGAGGATGCAATGGTTCAGAATTAAAAATAAAAATAAAAATGAAAAAACAAGCCAATCCCTGGAACAACGCACATTGTTGATGACTTTCCACACATAATTCAAACAAGTGGTTAAATGCCAACCACTTGTGGAGAACACCATGGACTTCCTTGGTTTTTATAGTGTTTTACTTCTGAAGGTAAAATAGGACGCAATAAAACTGTACATAAATGCAACATCTACACCCCATAAAGGCAATGCAGCCACAGCACGAAGCACTGCCTGATCACGGAGTGAAATAGGCCAGTGGCGCCTCCTGCCTCTTCTCCAGACACGGCGCTCTGCCATTGTGCCAGTCCTGCAGGGTCCCGGCAGGTAGCGGCGAACTGCCTCCGCACGGGCTTCTGCCAGGCTGCCCAGGAGGAGGCAGGTGGCGTGGCAGAGGCTGCCCCGCGTGGGGATGCGGACAGGTCTGCATGCTCACTCTGTGTTCTCAGTGCTATCCTCTTGTCCTCTGTACAATTCCTTGTTTTCAAGGCTAAGTCCCAAGACTTCCACACTCAGGGCTGGAGTCATGTCCTGGTGAAGTTCGTCATGCAGTCGTGATGGCGTTTAGGTCCTTCATCAGTCCTTCCAGGTGGGCCATCTCTTTGGTTAGCTCATCTGGTTCATAGGTCTGTAAGAGAGCACACTGTTACCAGGTGTGGTGGAGGAGCCCGCCAGGAGGAGCGCCGAAAGAGAGAGAGAGAGAGAGAGAGAGAGAGAGAGAGAGAGAGAGAGAGAGAGAGAGAAAGAAAGAAAGAGAGATGGATGAAGTGTCAGTGTCACGCTGCCCCGAGATGCTGACTACCAAACCCCGGCTGGCCTGCGGAGTCACAGATTGCAGAAGGTGCCAAGGCCAGTAAGTCCCCAAGTCAGCAACCACTCATTTCTTCACACTGCAAAATGCCTCTCCCACGATTCTCGGCCCAGGGCCACCAGCTGCTCAGTCTGTCTATGTCACTGTTACAGTCAATACAGTTGCTCTGTCCCCTAATCTCTGGGCCCCAAGCTTTCCTCTTAGAGTCCTGTACCTGGAAATGAAGAGGCAAATGTTTTTATTGGAATGTGAGAGAAAAATCAAGGAAAGACCCTGTTGGCTTTTTGTTTGAGAGCATCCACTCAAGTACCTTCCCCTTCAGCATCCTGCTCAGAGCAGGTCATGAGGTGGGACTGAAGAGGGAAAGAAGAAGTGGATGATTCAAACCAAGAACAGAGGACCAGGGAGACAGGGCAGACTGAAAGGAAGGCTAGGGGTGGGCAGGGGAGAAAAAAATAACTAGCTGGGCTGGTGAGGATGAGAGGAAGCAGAGGAAGCCTCAGCACCATTCCCGGCTCTGAGGAGCTGCCCGTCGGTGCATGTCTGCTGAGTGATGAGCGACCCTGCTTCGTAGTCTGGGCCAGGGCACTCTCAGGCACTGGGACACGCCCCTAGACATCCTGGCTGGGCCGAGAGCCCCATGAACTTACACTTTCGGAGTCTTCCAGCATCCTTGTGGTCTCTTGCACTTCAGGGGCGCTGGGAACCACCACGGGCACAGGAGGCCTGCTCCTTCCTAAAGTCCCGATGGAGGCCGTCTTCACTGCGTGGACGTGGTGGTTCAGAGCTGAGGGGAAAGGTGCCGTCAGGCGTGTGGTTGAGCTTGCTCCCTCCCACCCAGACCTCTCGAAGGGACGGAAGGTCCAAACGCTCTTTCAGGGTGAGGGATGGACCCAGACCCAGCACACGACCTGCTCTGAGAAGGCAGTGAGAACAGGTGGAAGGAGGGAGACTTTAAGGGCACCTGAAAGGCCAGAGAAAATACTTTGTTTGCCTTTAGAAAACTAACCCCCAGTCCAGTGGGCCTCAAAACGCAGTGGTCCACAGGCCCCTTTGCAAGATGTCAGGTAGATCAAACTCTTTTCATGACAACACTAAGGTATTGTTCGCCTTTACACTGATGCTACAAAAGCAACCGTGGGGTCGGTCACACTGCTGGAGCCTGGGCAGAAGTGAAGGCAGTGGCACCAAACTGTAAAGTCACTCACTGACACAAACCTGCAGTTTGAAAAAGTCAGTTTAACATAGTTAATAAAACAGTAAAAATCACTGTATTAAGTCTTGGCCTTGGTCACACATCTGCTCATGGCCTGTGATGGACGGAAAGTGTGCACACGGCGTGGGGCCTGAGCTGCCTGCCGCATCACCTCGTGCACCGCGAACACTGCCACCGCCTCAGAGGCAGCCCAACCGGCCGGCAATGCGGGCCTGACTGCCTGGCAGGCGTTTCTTAGAAAGTGAATGAAGTAGGCCAGTCACTTCAAGGAAAACAATGGACAGTATGTATTGCCAATAATAAAATTTAAGTTTCAAGTAAAATTAGAATTTTGAAAACCTTGTAACTACCACCACGAGTTTGAGAGCTTCCTAGTATTTATACTTTGGTAATATAAATGAATGTATTTTTAGATATTATATAATGAAATGTATAAAGATTTGGAGGATCTGTATAACTCAGTAAACCAGTGTCTCCCAAATGACTAATATGTGTGTTCTGTGAAACACATTCAAAAGACAAGACAGATGGATTTTATTGGAACAGAGATGGTTTCTGACTCCACGTTACAAATAAAAATGTAAGAAACTACAACTTGCTGAGTTGTGTTGTAGATCAAAAAGAATATGCGTGGTTATCTAAAAAAGTTGTAAAAATATTCTTCCCTTTTTCAACTACACATTTATGAGTCTGGATTTTCTTCTTACACTTCCACTGAAACACCACAGTGCACCAGGATGAATGCAGAGGCAGGAAGGGGAGCAGTGCTATCTTCTATTAAACAGCACATTAAAAAGATTTGCAAAAATATAACACAGTGTCACTATTCCCCATTTGAAAAATGGTCATTTTCCATAAAAATATGCTATTACCTTAAATATGGCAGATGTATCACTATTTTTTTCCTGTGTTTTCACCCGAGGACACTTTTCCATTGCTCTCAGCATGAGAGGCTGGGAAGGGGTGCGCACTGATGTGAGAGAGGAGCGCCGACGACGGGCTGCGGCTGACTCGCTCAGACGGGGCGGGGGGCGGGGGGGGGGGGGGGGGTGTGAGGGGGTGTGGAACCCACAGCCTAGGTACGTGCTCTGACTGGGAATCGGACTTGCAACTCTTCGGCTACAAGACAATGTTCCAACCAACTGAGTCACACCGGCCAGGGTTGTATGGCTATTTTTAAATAAATAAAATGGTTTTAAAATTTCTCAGTTTTAATTTCTAATGCAGTACATATTGAGGAAAAGCTCTTTTCTGGGCCTGATGACTTTTAAGAATATAAAGGGGTCTTCAGACCAAAAGGCTTGAAAAAACCACCGACTTATTCTGAAACATACCACCATAAAAGACAATAATGTGGAACAGCAGGGCAAAGGCATGCCTTTGAGGTCAGAGGACTTTGGTTTAGCTGCAGGAACTTGGGAATTCATTTCCTAAGGCTCCTCCTTTCCCCCCAGCCCTGGCCTCCCTGCCCCTCCCTCCTCTGGCTTGCAGGGACCCTGCGGAGGGAGGGAGGCAGTTCTGGGAAGCTGGGTGGAGGAAATCTGCTTCTCACGGCCAGGCTATCGGATGTGACCACCAAGGACCCTGCACCCAAAACACAATCTAAAAAGTCAGCTCACACTCCACAGCTGGTCAGTCTCTGGTTCCTGTGCATTCCTGCAGCAGGGAGCCCACACACTCCCTGAGAGGGGTAATGACACCCTGCTACTTTAAATTGCTGGGAGAAGTGTAGAGGATATTTGCTTTGTTATTCTCTAAAGAAAAGGTGACTTCTGCCATCATCCAGAGCCAAAAGGGTCTCTCCAGAGCAGCCGTCCTCACTCACCTTGCTGGGATAGTAACGGTGTGCTTGGCAGTGCGGGGTCATAGGTGGGAGGGCCTGGGGGCAGGATGGCAGGCACAGCGAAGCTCTTCAATGGGTGGGAAGGGCGAACGTGGGCTGTAGGAAGACTCTGGCCTGAATCTTCCTCTTGGGAGCTGGCCAAGTAAGAGGAGCTGGTAGCACCTTCAGGATCCTGGTGATCAGTACAGCACGTCTGAGACGAGGAGGCTGGCATGGTGTCAGTGCTGGGGGTATTTCGAACGGATTCTATGGCAGGAAAGTCTAGATGTTAGCATTCTGTAAAGCATTAAACATATGTACATCCCAGGGTTCTGGCTGTTTCTAAGGGCCCCTTAAAAGCAGGTGAGTAAGCACTGAGGACCCTGGATTCACACCACTGCCAAGGCTAAGAAAGAATGCACTAATCTAAAAACAGTTTCAATAAGTCATGTCAACCAGCTGCTGGGATTTTTTTCACCTATTACACAGTTAAATGGTCACAATTTTACAGATTTAAAGTTCTCCTCTGTACCTACCATAGGGCACATATAAAGGTTCGTGAGACTACTGTCTATTAAGATGTAAATAATTATAAAAGAACATTTAAAATTTCACTCACTGATGAACAGCCGTAGGACTGGCCTTTCATAGATGACATGTCTAGTCACCGAGCCTGGCTGGGTCCCTGACAAGTAGCCGCTTGGCTGGGTGGCTACTGCAGGAGAGTCAATGCCATAGGCCCTGCCTGCCTTCGGCAGACCGTGCACAGCCTCGCCAGAGAATGGCCCCCCAGCTCAAGTGAGACCTGGGCACCCAACTAGTCGAGAGGTCCATGCATAGCTTTAAGATTATGTCATGTGAATGGTGCTGGGGCCAGAGAAAGAAATGGGGTAGGTTAGGTCAGGCTAGAGAAGGGGAAGTTTCAGGAAGAACATGGTAACAATCTCAAAATATGTGAAAAAGGATCAGTGTTGTTCTGGAAGGCAGCATGATCGAGTAGGAAAAGCCCTGGCTGTGGATCAGATTAACCTGAACTCTAACCTTGGCACACTAGCTGGGTGAACTTGGCAGTCACTGAATCTGAGTCTCAGTTTCTTTATCTATAGAACAGGGAGAATGACATATGATTCACTGGGGATTAATTGGGGATTAATTGAGAAGACTTATGAAAAGTGCTGAACAAGAGGCTTGAATAAGGTTCTTTTCTTTGTAAATTACTGAGTGTTTTCCATTTGTTGGCTCATTCAATCCTCAGAATAAACTCAGAAGGCACTGGGACGTTGGGCCTTGCCCTAGGACAGAGTGAGAACAGGCAAAGCAGGAATCTGAATTCCAGGATGGACTCCCAACCCCAGGCTCTGAACCACCACACATTATTCTGCCCTTCCATGCATAATACCACCTCCCTGAGTCCGCAGAATTAGCAGCAGCCAAGGCCCAGGGAGACCATACGAGGAGAGCAAGGGGAGCTGGTGCAAACCACCATTCGTACCCGAGGACGGGCCTGGAGGACACCAGCTCAGAACAAGGGGTTGCACCAGGCAGCCTGAAGGAGGGCCTCCCCTGATGCCTAGAGTCCTCACCCTTAAAAAAGGAAATGATCCTGTTAAGTAGCAATGCATGAACAGCCTGCAGAAATCCAACCTACTTCCCTGCTGTTGTAGCCGAGGCAGCAGTGAATCTGTTCTCTTGGGCTCTCAGGAGACAGGCCAGGTACATCATGAGTGCTACCCCTTAGCTTAAAGGTCTTGGGTCCCAGGGCTTAGGGACTCACCACCCTCCTCAAGTGCTGAAAGCCTGGCTGTGACAGTCCTATCAGGCCTAGGACAGTTCTCATTCTCTGAAAGGGTGGCTGGGGATTTCACTTCTGCAGCCTGCTTAAGCCAGCCACCACCACAGCTAGGAGCTGCTGGTCTGCTCCATGTGACCTGGGCCCAGGCTGGGAGGAAGCTGGTGAGGGTGGGGAGCAGGGACGAGGAGACAGCAGGCTTCAGCCTGGACCAGGTCAGGTCACTCTGAGCACAAAGGCCTACCCTGGCTGCCTGAGCTGCCTTAATTTAATAAGCTTCTGAAAGCCTAAGAGATGATGGGAAATGTGAAAAGGTGACAGGGTTGCCTACGTGAGTCAGTGGTGTTTCTGGCTGTACAGATAGAGAGGGCAGCAGGCAGCAGGCACACGCGTTCTCTGCGTGGAGTGTATCTGACACAGGACAACACCACTGGCCTGCAAGGAAAACTAGGCTGTCACAGAAGTTCCTGTTGGTGTGGGGCTGACCTCCTGACTCCCAGTTGTTTAAGACACAACCACTTGGACAAGTAGGAAGTATTCTTTCTCCCTCTGTGGGCGGTGCTGCTGCAGAGAGAGCCTGCGGAGCAAGGCCTGCCCACTGAGCCCCAGGGACATGTGCAAGTCTGATGTGAGAGACCTCTGACCACTTCCAGATACTTGAACTCTATCTTCATGGACTCTATCACTAGTTTTATCTTCTTTTATCCCCGACGATCACTGAAAAAATAAACCCCTCAGAAATGGGTATCATCACTTCCTCTCTCTTCCCTTCTTCCCAAGTGTACACAGCATGGTGCTTCTACCAATGCTAGACCACAAGGATGGGGGCTGGTGGGAGCTGCCAGCTTCTGGCCCATCCTCCCCATCCTCATCTGGGAGGAAGGCCGAGGGCTGATTTGCCTGGGAAGAGCTCATCGTGCACTTAGGCAGGCCCACGTCCCTGTGAGGGACACTCCTCTGCCTCAGGACACAAGATGAAGTGCTTCCTAAGAGCAGGTTTGAGGGTGGCTTTCTGGTCCCTGTTTCACCCGAGGCTATGCCTGTGAGGCAGACTCTGGTTCTCCATACAGCCATGAGTGCACTGTGTTACCCTAAAGGCAGGACCCAAAACATGGACATAGGTTCAAGCAGCATTCTCCAAATCGACAAAAGGTTTGGGAGGAGATAACTTTGGGAGTTACTGGGCATCCCTTAATAAAGCCTTCATCTTCATTTGATGCTTCCGTATGTCTGTAATTGATGAAACGCAAAGGAGAGGGGATACTACTGGCAGGCCGAACTTCTGACATTAAGTTCTGAGGTTCTCTTAAAATGGAACTCACCTGAAATCCTCTTATTTCCCAGAACCACCAACACTTCGTTCTACTAGTAACATCCTCTTTTTTTTTTTTTTTACCATTTGAAACTTGTTTCAAGAGTACGCTACATATACTTTACTAGATTTGTACCTTAAAACTGAGGGTGAAAATTAATTTCCAATTAATGAGGAACAATCTATTGTTTCATTTACTCACTCTATTTCCTCCAGAAAATTGTTTTGAGAATGCTGTTTCTTAAGGTTTCCAAACTGGGACATGTTTGTCAGGCAGTGGGTTTCTTTAAATACACTGCAGATTGTTAGGCTAATTTCCTACCTGTGCAGCCCCTTCCTCATATCAGTAACCCACTAGGCAAGCTGAGGTTTACCATATGCACCAGCCCCACACAGCCCCCAGCCGCGCTTGCTCCCCAGCACAGGATGGAAGACCTGCCGTGAGCAGCACCTGCCCTGCAGCCCTCCCGACTATAGAGTAGGCTGAGAGGCAAAATCAACCTCCAGTTTCTGAAAATCACCCTGACTGAGTCTCCTTTCAAACTGGAGTGTTAAAAAAAAAAAGAAATTAACTGAAAATATAACTGAATTAAGATACAAATTGACAGAACAACACATGGTTATATAATTAGTTACTGTGTTTTAACTACACAACTTGCACTGAGCCCTTAAAACTGGAAGAAAAACAGGGTAAACTTTACAGAAACACAGGAGTCAGGAACAGAAATGTTATGGTAAATATATAACACTTAGAAAAAACTCCAAATCCTCCTAAGCAGGGTAAGTCCTTCCCCATTTCAGCTTGCCAACTCTTTTGGAATGCTTTCCACCTGGGCTCGGCCCTCGTCTCTCACCTGTGGAACTGGCCCTGTCTGAAAGGGACATGGATGTGCCAGCAGGCCATGGGCTGCCCGGGTGGTAGAGATGGCTGCGGGCTGGAGAAGCGAGGCTGCTGGAGTGGAAATGATGGTGAGGGTTATCGAGGGAATGGATGGGATGGGCACTAATCACAGCTGTGAATGAACACAAGACAGAGAAATGCTTAACATGCTTGCACAGACACACACAAATCACAGTTCAAGAGCAAAGCCCACTGCCGCCCCCCACCCCAGTTAGGCCATTCCCTGGGTTTTCTGGGGGCAGCTGGCGGGATTTGGACAATTAGCCACGGATTTTACATTTGTTTTAAAAAAAAAAATCAACAGACTCCTGTGCATATGCCTGCCTATCTACGTGCAGAAAAAGAAGTCTGAGGAATACATACTAACATGTTAACGGTGACCATCTAGTGGGGAAGACTGGTCAGGATTAAAACATTTTTTTCTTTTGGTTTACATTTCTGCAATAAACATGGATTATATGAGTTTTAAAAGTTTATTCAAGTATGTCACGTAATGTAAATCCATAAGAAACAATGATTTAGGTTTCTATAATTTTTCTCCTGCTAAAGGGATGTTAAATCCCTTTTCTTTCACATACATTCCTAATTCATTCTGTCTTTTCTGACTTCTTAAATGAAGCATGCAACAGGTATGTAGGCTGAATGAATGAGTAGCTGTTTAATCAGTTCTCCTATCTTAAAAGGAATGCAAATGGAACTGAACTCTAACGGTCCAATCGAGCACTAAAAGCTGAAACTCAGGCCTATGGCACTGTCTCTTACAACTTCCAGTCTGGGAGCTCAGCCATAGCCACTCACATTTTAAAATATACATAGATCTTTCCTAACTGGCTCTTTCCTTCTCACACTGGCTAAGGAGTTAAATTTGCTGCATTTAGCTAACAAATTCAAATTTCCACTCATATTCCATAATCAACTTTCTATGAAGACAGCACTTATTTAATTTAATGAGGCTTCATTGTGGATCCCAGAGATGGAAACAAAACCCGAAGCTCATTTGGGAATTCTCTTTAGAGGATTTGTAGAAACGGTTAAGATCAAGGTAACCTGCTCAAAAGCCCCCAAACAGGCAAATAGGTAGGGGTGACTAGGAACATAGGGGATCTTTTATTCCTTAAGGAAGGGCCTCATGTACTTTGTGATAAACTTAATTAGCCTTTGGAGTCTATGAAGATGTCTTCTGTCACTGTGTACTTCCCTAGATCTTTGAGGGGCCACTCAACAGTACCCTGGTGAAGGGAATCCCAGCCGATAAAAGACACCTTTCTTCTCCAGCTACCTCCCGTCCCGGCCACCTGCAAATAAACAGGTGACACAACCAACTAGGGACCCTGGAGTGTCACTGCCCCTCCTTAAGGTCTGGGGACACCACCGGGACTTTCCCTGCTCAGGGACCAGAGGCTCAGGTGGTCCTTTGGAATAAAACACATCTTGGAAAAGCTGGCTGAGGAAGGTTTGCAGGGTAGTTTGCAAGTCAGTATCTCCTCTAGGGGAAGACCAGTGGTTTTTAGAAGTAGGGCTTCAGAGCCAGTGTTTTCCAGACTAAGGCTGGGATGAAGGAAATAAGCTTCCTGATTTTTACCTACTTGAAAGCATTCTAGGTAGAGAGGACTCTCACAAAAGAAAAATCATAACTGACTTTCTTTTTTAAGGCACTTCCAGTCTTTTTAAATGAAGTAAATGAGATGTAAGACAATGTGAAAGTGCCTGCCTAGAAGAGATGGGCATCATTAGCTGCTGGGTGAACCAGGGCCCGATGCTGTTGGGCAAGGCCTTCCTAGCTGCACTCAGCTGTTTCATTAAAGGTCAGAGCAGGTGGTTGGTGGGTAGACTCTAGCCGTGTGGGGAAGAAGGTATCTCCAAACCTGAAGATCAAAGTATTCCAGGTACCTGGTTTCAGATTCTTAAAAGGTTCCACTTATCCACCCAACTACTGAGGTACAAATTAAATAATATTGCAAATTTATGCATACCCCTGCACATCTACCACACACACACACAAAAAAAGATATCAACTGGTACGGTATGTCTTTCCTTCTTAATGTATTTAAAAGCATCAAATCAAGGAATAGGAATAGTCAAATTCACAAGTTTTAAAAATAAGCCAGTAAGGTAAGACCTAAAGTCTTATACAAAACAAAGAATAAAGCTACCATCTTATAAATGAAAAGGAACTGGAATGGATTAATTAATTCTTTTTGGACATTTGCATTTTTAAACCTGGGGACTCTGTTAGAAGTGGGAAACCATGCTTTCTCCCTGAATACTTCCAACTGTGGCACCCTAAGCAAAAAGTACTTTGTGCCAAAATGACCTATTCATGAACTGACCCTTACTCTTCCAAAGCTGATTTTTAAAGTCTAGAGCCTACAATATTTGTGCACAGTGAGTGAGTATGACAGAGTGTTTGCACAGAGACACTTACATGCCCCCAAGAACAGGGTGCCATGGTGCACCCATGTGTGTGTAGAAATCTGTGATTATTTAAATCTCTGACACTACTGAAGTGGCCAGAGTTCTGAAATGGGACATCTTTCAAGAAATTCAGAGCTCATTTAGGTTAAATTGGAAAGTGCTCTTTCAGTAGTCGAATCTAGGTATCTGAGGGTGTTGCGGCTTGCTTCACTTCAGGCACTTCAGCATCAAGTAGTTTATAAAACTGGATACTGACAGGCAGGTGGCTTCTCATCATTCTAGGATGGTGCAGGGGACCCTCCTGTGGCGGCACCACTGTGCCAGCTGGTATGAAAGGCTTAGTTTGAAAAAAAGAATTGACTTGTCCATTGCTATTGTTGGCTTTCAATTATGATATTTAACTTATTTTGCATTTCAAATATTACTACAGGAGGTTGGGCAACTTTTATGCTTATCAGAGTGAGGCCCATGGGTCAGATAAAATTGAAAATATTTCTTTAAAAACTCTATACTGCCAACCTTAAACTCCTCTAAAAATAAAGTCTACTAATTAAAAAAATTTCCACAGGTGCCTGTCAACACTGAATGTGTGTTAGGAAGCCAAACTGACATCTGGCTATCCTTAGCCCCCAGCCTGGACAGGGGCTTCCCCATAGCTCCTGCACAGATGCTATGCACTTTTAGGGAGACTGGGAGATTGGTCTTTCATCTTCTTTTCCCTATCATTAAAGAAGCTAGTCTCAATAATATAAATTACAAAATATGGCAACTCTTTGATACTTCTTCCCTCAGGCTGCCAAAGCTCTGGGAGATTATCTTTTGTATCAGGATCAGGTGAAGCCAAAGCCATCATCCATCGCTAGTCCCCAATATGACTGAATAGACTGGAAGCACTAGAGAAAAGAGACACTTTTAACTTACGCTGGGGTGGCTGGGAGTCAAAGGGCATCATCATTTTTGGTCTCATTCCCCGCCTTCCAGCCAGTGTAGACATGCTGTCCTCTGACTCATGCCCTAGACATCAAATATGAAAGTTGGTTAAAAGTGTGTGCTGTAGGCCACTGAGAAGCCTCAGCAATAAAATGTTTCCAGTGGGGTATTCACAAACAAGAAAATGGGGACAAGGTGTTTCTGCAGGAAGTGAAATAAAGAGGACAATGATCACTAGGGCATTACAGGAGCCCCTTCTGAGAGTCAGTTCAGCTGACACAAAGCTGACTACCACGCTTCAGTGTGGCATCTGTGAGAGCATCCAGACCAAGAACGTTCTGAACCATGTCAGCTGTACTCCAACGAAAGGGACAGAACAGAATGCACAGACAAGGACTAGGGTCTCAAATGCTTGAGTATCAAGGTGGGGAAGCCCGGATGAGGGACCTAAAAGGTATCTCATCTGGTTACAAAGCCTGTGTTCCACAACAAGCTAGCTGTCCTCCATCAGATGTTGACGAAATCCCATAACACACACTTCTTTCAATCTCACCTTGTATAGGAATCACCAAATTTAAGGCAATGTGATGAAATGAAAAATGATTTAAATGAAAATAGTCTCCCAACATTTGGGGAAAACCTGTACCTCTGTATGAATTCCGCCTTTGATGGATGTTGCTGTCCATGGAATTGTCAACTGGTGTGATATCTTGAGAGTTACGAGGAATTGGAGTATCAGTCATGATGGGGTTTGGGTCTGGAGACTTATCGATGGGTTTCAGCTCCAGTCTCTCATGATGGATCCAGAGGTCTGGGGGTTTGACATCTTTGGAGTTACCTTTGTACTTGTGGGAGCCATTCACCGACTTACAAGCAGCTCGTTTCCTAGGCACAAAAATACAGGATTTTTTAAAAGTAGCTGTTTTAAACATATTTGTCAAAAGTTTTGACAGATTAAAACTGCCCTTCTGAAAGATGCTTCAAGGAAAGGCAGAACTAAAAACAAGAAAAACTGAGGCAAGAAGTTTGCTTCTGGGAACAGTAAAGGTACCTCCTCTTTGTCCACATATATTCACATATATGGACAGGGGTATATTTCAATATCGCCTTGTGATTTTGTTTTAGTATCAAGAAATCAGACAGGATTTTTAAGTCAAATAATCACTAAAGCAGAATGTTCCCCCAGTCACTAGAGAAAGGACAACATTCGCTACAAACAGAACAATGGAGTGGAGGTAGCACTGATGGCTTATAAAGGAGGAGGAACAACATTTTATTTTACATTTTTATTTATAAAATTAAATTTAGTGGGGGAAACACTGGTTAATAACATTATGTAAGTTTTAGGCATACGTCTCCGTAACACAACATCAGTACGCTCTGTTGCTCACCACTGCAGTCATTCTTCCATCGCCACAGAGCTGACCCCCTTTACCCCATTCCCTCTCCCCTGCCTGTGTTCCCCTCTGGTAACCAGCACTATGCTGTACCTATGCGTTTATTTTCTTTGAACATTTTAAGCAATCCACACTAGGACTAACTGGGTAAAATCAGGAATGCAGATGACAGTGTCTACTTCTCTGTGCCTTAGTTTCTCCATTAAGTCACTCACTCATCCATTCAATAAGCATTTCATAGGTGCCTACTGTATGTCAGACTATGTGCCAGACTGCTGTACCTTCAGCACTTCCGGTTGAATGAAGAAGGGTGGGCACTGAATGATTTTAAAATCACCCGAGTTTAATGAAATGCCAAGTGTTACAGTAACTGCTTAATAATATGCCAATGAACTGACAACCTGGACGAAATGGATAATTCCTAGAAACATACAATCTTCCAAAACTAAATCAGGAAGAATCAGACAATCTGAGTATAGACAGATGATATCTAATGAAATAGAAGCAGTAATGAAAAAACTCCCAATAAACAAAAACCCTGGATCAGATAGCTCCACAGGTGAATTTTACCAGACATTCCTAGAAGAACTAATATCTTTCCTCAAACTGTTTCAAGAAATTCAAGAGGAGGGCAGGCTTCCAAACTCATTTTTATGAGGCCAATATTCTCCTAATTCCAAAACCAGATAAAGATACTACAAAGAAAATTATAGGCCAATATCCCTGGTGAACAAGATACTAAAATCCTCAACAAAATATTAGCAAACTGATTACAGCAATGAATCAAAAAGGCCATAAACTCTGATTAAGTGAGATTTAGTCTGGGAATGCAAGGTTGGTACAGCATTCACAAATCAATAAATGTAATTCACCACATGAACAAAATGAAGGATAAAAACCATATGGTTATATCAATATAGGCAGAAAAAGCATCTGATAAATACCAGCATCTATTTACGATAAAAACTCTCAGCAAAGTGGGATTAGAGGGAACATACCCAAACATAATAAACGACATATGTGCAAACCAAGCATTATACACAATGGGCAAAAACTACAAGCATTCCCCTTAACACTGGGAACAAGACAGGGATGTCTGCTTTCACCTCTCTTATTGAACATAATACAAAAGTTCTAGCCACAGCACTCAGACAAGAGGAAATAAAAGGCATGCAATTGTCTTTCTTTGCAGATGATAAGATACTGTACATAGAGAATCTCAAAGATTCCACCAAGAAAACACTAGAACTGATTGATGAATTCAGCACTGTAGCAGGATACAAAATTAATATTCAGAAATAAGTTGCATTTTTATAGACAATAATGAACAGAAGGGAAATTAAGAAAATGATCCCATTCACAATCACTTTCGAAAGAATAAAATACCTAGGAATAAATCTAACCACAGATGTAAAAGACCTGTACTCAGAAAATTTTAGGACATTGTAGAAAGAAATTGATGAAGATTACAAGTAAGTAGAAACACATACCGTGTTCATGGATGGGAATAATTAACATCATAAAATGTCCATATTACTCAAAGCAATCTATCAATTCAATGCAATTCCCATCAAGATTCCAATGACATATTTCACAGAAATAGAGTATTTCAAAAATTTATATGGAATCACAAAAGACCCAGCATAGCAACAGTGATCCTGAGAAAGAAGAACAAAGCTGGAGGAATCATGCTACATAGCATCAAACTGTCCTACAAGGCCTTAGTAATCAAAACAGCATGGTACTGGCATAAAAACAGACACATATATCAATGGAACAGAATAGAGAGCCCAGAAACAAACCCACACCTTGATAGTCAATTAGTATTTGACAGAGGAACTAAACACATACAATGGACTAAAGACAGTTTATTCAATAACTTGTGTTGGGAAAATTGGACAGATGCGTGCAGAAAAATGAAACTAGACCACCTTCTTACACCACACACAAGAATAAATTGAAAATGGATTAAAGACTTAAATGTTAGGCCCACAACCACAGAAACTGTAGAAGAAAACATAGGCAGCAAAATCTTGGACATTGCTTGCAGCAATATTTTATCGAATATATCCCCCCAGATAAGGGAAAGAAAAGAAAAAAAATAAACAAATGGGACTACACCGAATGAAAAGTTTCTGCACAGCAAAGGAAATCATCAACAGAATGAAAAGACAACCCACAGAATGGAAGACCATATTTGCTGATACATCTGATAAGGTGTTATTCATCTGAAAAGGAGCTAATATCCAACATTTATAAAGAACTTACAAAACTCATCACTAAAAACCCAAACAATCCAATTAAAAAAATGGGCAAAGGACCTAAAGACACTTCTCCAAAGAGGACACAGAGAGGACCAATAGACATATGAAAAGGTGCTCAATGTCACTAGTCATCAGAGAAATGCAAATTAAAACCACAGTGAGATATCATCTTCACACCTCTGTCAGAATGGCCATCATCAGTAAATCAACAAACAGCAAGGGCTGGTGAGACTATGAGAAAAGGGGACCCTTATGCATTGTTGGTGGGAATGCAGACTGGTGCAGTCACTGTGGAAAGCAGTATGGAGTTTACTCAAAAAATTAAAAATGGAATTGCCTGTTGACCCAGTGATTCCACTTCGAGGAATTTATCCGAAGAAAGCCAAAATACTAATTCAGAAGAACATAAGCACCCCTATGTTCACTGCAGCATTATTTACAATCCTCAAGATATGTAAACAGCCCAACTGTCCACCGGTAGAGAAGTGGATAAAACAACTATGGGACAATTACACAATGAAGTACTACTTGGCCATAAAAAAGAAAATTTTACCCTTTCTGAGTATATGGATGGACCGGGAGAACATTATGCTAAATGAAATAAGCCAGTCAGAGAAAGACAAATGTCATATATTTCACTCATATGTGGAATCTAATGAACAAACTGAACTAACAAGGAAAACAGAGACAGATTCAGAAAACAGAGCAGGATGACAGCTAAGGCAGGGGGAGGTTAGGAGGTGGAGGGATTGAGCAAACAGGAGAAAGGGCTCACGGACGTGGACAGCCTGTGTGGTGACTGCTGGGGCGGTGGCTATAAGAGGCCTAAATGGCAATGGAAAAAAATACAATAAAAATCTGCCAAAAAAGGTAAAGAAAATAAAAAGAACCATTCTGCATTTCTTGTAGAAACATTTAAAAAAATCACTTTTCATGTACTTTATGTTTTAACTCTGTGTGCAACTCCAAATACTAAAGTCACATAGAAGCAAAGAATGGATATCAAAAATCTGTGGGCTAGATTTGGGGCTCCTACCTTTCTTTTTTTAATCCTCATCTGAGGATATTTTTTCATTGCTTTTAGAGAAAGAGGAAGGGAGAGAGAGGGGGAGAGAGAGAGAGAGAAAGAGAGAAACATCGACGTGAGAAACACTCATGGCTGTCTCCTGTACGTGCCCTGACTGGGGTCTAAACCACAACCTAGGTATCTGACCTTACCAGGGATTGAACCCACAACTTTTCAGTTTGTGGAATAATGCTCCATCCAATTGAGCCACACTGACCAAGGCTGGGACTCCTTACTTTTTCTGGTGAGAGGTAGTGCGCCTGGTGCAAAAGACAGCAATGATCACGACCACCACGATGGTGATGACCCCAACAGAGACGATGATGACCAGTAGCATATTACTGTCCAGAGGAGAGGTGGGGCTTCCATGGGGGCTGTTACTACCTGAAGAGAGAAAAACAGCATGTTAGCTTAGAGAATTCTAGAAAGGCACACAATCAGGCTCTATCACCTTCATTGGAGTACAGATATTTTATGTGAGCTTCTTTCTAACTCTTACAAAAGTGTGTCACGAACATGGCTACCTCCTCTAGATTATGAAATTCAAAAAGCTAAGATCTGGCCCTATAAACATGTCTCAGCACATGCTTTACACAAAGCTGGTGTTTAATTAAAGCTTCTGAAATTATACTGAACATCAAATTTGAAAATTAAGGGTCTTCCCCTCTGGTGTCTTACATTGTATATAAATTGGTTTTATAAAGCACCACTTGTAAATCATTTAGGTTTCTGACTTTCAAAACTATTTTAAAATTGTGCATTCATAGAAAGCAAAAGTTTTTCTCAAAATATGTCTGAAATCATAAAAGATTACTTTTATGATCATAAAAGAAAAATAAAGCCTCTGTTTTTATTAAATATAGTTTATGCAGAGTTATTTCTCTTACTCTATTTCAGGAAAATGTAAGCTCTGTATATATGCATTAATTTGACAAATATTTAATGAGTGGTTACTATGTTCTAAGCATTGTTCTAGGTACTAAGGATGAGGATTCAATGGTGAGTCACAAAATTATTAATGTTGGGTGGGGGTAGGACCAAACAACAAATAACAAATCATTAGTAGTGAATGCTATGAAAAAATCAAATGAGGGGTATAATACAGTGAGTGGGTGGCTATTTTATATTGAGTGATTGTAAAAAGCTTCTTTGAGGAGATGGCATTTGAGCTGAGATTTGAATGAAAGGAGAGATCCCACATACAAAGACTTGGAGGAAGAACACTGCAGAGGGAGGGAACAGCTAGTGGAAGCATCGTAAGGCAGGAATGAGCTTGGCATGGTCAAGGAAGAGAAAGGTAGCCACTGCTGTTTAAGCTGTTTAAGCAAGCAGAGATATGCAAAGTTACAGAGAAGGAAGTGAGCAGGGAAAAACAATGAGGCTGGAGAGTGTGCAGAGGCTATTTAGAGCCTTTAGTACATTTAGATTTTCTTTTTTCTTCTTCTTTATTATTTCCTTATTGCTTATAGGATGAGGTCCAAGCTTTTTATAGAGGTCTTCTGTAATCTCCTTCTACTCTAAGTTCTTTTCCATTTTCTGAATGGTTTCCATTTTTGCTTCCAATCTCATCATAAAAGTTATGCAGGCTCATATTATAAAATATGGGAAACCCCACCATACAGATCTAACCACCATGGATATTTGATGTCTTTCCTTCTAGTTTCTCTCTCTCTCTCTCTCTCTCTCTCTCTCTCTCTCACCTTTCCAACAATTGGAGCTATACAACAGTAGAATGCGCTGCTTTGCCAAACAATGAGTGTTCAGTCACTGGAAGTACTGAAAGAGTCATTCTGCCAGCATGGGACATGGTAGGATAAATTCCTACCATGAGGTATGGCTTGTGAAGCTATTTTCAGAAAAAGCTCCCAAAGTGATTTTCATATACACCTTAGCTTATAAACTTAGGATCTAATCCAAACTATATTTATTGTGGGAATCTCTCCCATAACATTGCATTAGCTGACCTGCTAGTTTTGATTCTATGATTTTATAGGCTACATCTAGACACAGTGCAAAATCTGGGCTGATTTAGGAAAGCTTAAGAGTTTATTATGCTACATTTGATTCATTTTCATTCTTCATATTTGAGAAAAAGGTAAGCAGACAGACAATTCAAAGTCTGCATACTGACCTTTACTAGAATAATATTTAAAAAAATAAAATAGACTTCTGGTCAAGATGGAGTAGGTGAACATGTTTCACCTCCTTGCACAAACACAGAAAGAATTACAACTAGATCTCAAAACGAGTAATAACCAGAACCGTCAGATAATCAAGCTGTATGGAAATCTGATAACTAAGGATTTTAAGAAGCCACATTCACCCACATGGGTGCCTCTTCTACAACAGGCCACACTACTAAGACAGGGAGTCAAAGCAGCTCTACCTAATACACAGAAACAAACACAGGGAAGCTGCCAAATTGAGGAGACAAAGAAACATGGCTCAAATGAAAGAACAGAACAAAACCCCAGAAAAAGTACTAAATGGAACAGAGACAACCACCTATCTCAAAACACTGGTGATCAGGATGCTCAGAGAACTCATTGAATACAGCAACAAAATAAAGAAGACCCAGAAAGAAATAAGTTATACTAAGTGAAATAAAGAAAACTCTACAGGGAATCAACAGCAGAGGGGATGAAGCCGGGATTCAAATCAATGGTTTGGAACATAAGGAAGATATAAGCATTCAACCAAAACAGCAAGAAGAAAAAATAATTAAAACAACAACAACAACAACAAAAAAAAAAACAAACCTAAAAAGTGAGCATTATGCTAAGTGAAATAAGCCAGGCAGTGAAAGACAAATACCATATGATCTTACCTTTAACAGGAACCTAATCAAAAAAATAAACAAATAAGCACAATATAACCAAAGACACTGAAATTGAGAAGGGGTTGATAGTCACCAGAGGGGAGAGGGGAGGGAATTTCAGGGGGAAAGGGGAAGGGTTTGGAGCAACAAGTATAAAGGACACATGGGCAAAAACTAGCAGGGGTGGAAATGGGAAGCGGGTGGGGAGGGCTGGGGCGGTGGGCTGGAATGGGAGCAAAAGACAGAAAACTGTACAAGAACAACAATTAAAATAAAAATAAAAGATAAAAATAAAATAAAAAAAATGTGTTGCATTAAAAAAAAAAAACCCTAAAAAACAAAAAACACGAGGATAGTAAGGTGCTCTGGGATACTGCCAACCATACCAACATCCAAATCATGTAAATGCCAGAAGGAGAAGAGGAAAAGCAAGAAATTGAAAACTAATTTGGAAAAATAATGAAAGAAAACTTCTCTGATTTGGTAAAGGAAATAGACATGTAAGTCTAGGAAGCACAGGGAGTCCCAAACAAGTTGGACCCAAAGAGGACCACACCAAGGTACACCATAATTAAAATGCCAAAGGTTAAAGATAAAGAGAGAATCTTAAAAGCAGCAAGAGAAAAGCAGATGGTTACCTACAAAGGAGTTCCCGTAAGACTGTCAGCTGTTTTCTCAAAAGTAACTTTGCAGGCAAAAAGGCACTGGCAAGAAATATTCAAAGTGATGAAAATCAAGGACCTATAATCTAGATTACTCTATCCAGCAAAGCTATCATTTAGAATGGAAGGACAGATAAAGTGCTTCCCAGCCAAGGTAAAGCTAAAGAAGTTCATCACCACCAAGCCATTATTACATGAAATGTTAAAAGGGACTTATTTAAGAAAAAGAAGATCAAAACTATGAACATTAAAAGGGCAACAAATTCACAACTATCAACAGCTGAATCTAAAAAACAAACTAAGCAAACAACCAGAACAGGGACAGAATATAGATATGGAGATCTTAGGCAAGTTGTCAGCTAGGAGGGAGAGGGGGGAGAATGGGGGGAAAAGGTACGGGGAATAAGAGGCATAGATGGTATGTACAAAATAGTCAGGGGGAGGTTAAGAATAGTATGGGAAATAGAGAAGCCAAAGAACTTACATGTACGACCCATGGACATGAACTAAGAGGGGGATTGCTGGAGGGCACAGGGATATTGGGCGGAGTGGGACAAAGGGGAAAATTGGGACAACTGTAATAGCATAATCGATAAAATATATTTAAAAACCAAAAATAGTATTTTTATATATTGCAGAGACTACAGAACTAGGAGTCAATAAAATGAGACATATTTAGGCTTTACATGAATCTTTGTTAACAACAGTGCAGAGCTACTGGATGGGGTATACAGCAGGGCAGGCATTGAAATGAGAGGCTCTCAGGAGTTGGGAAGGAAAGCAGAGATGGGGGTAGTTCCTCCCTGCATTCAACAGAGGCTAATTCTCATTTAACTGTCATTTGACCTCCAACTGTGAGCTGGCCCAAATCTCCTTTCTAAGAAAAAGAGTGAGTGGCCAAAGGGAACATTATCCCTTCTGCCAGGGACATTATGATAGGCCATTTCTTAAGCCTCATCTGAACTATTTCAACAGCTTACTAACCATGTTTTTGGACTTCATACTCTTATTCCCAACTCGTTCTTCACTGTCTACTAATAGATACTCAATAAATGGAAGTCATAGTTTACTACTATCAGACATCTTACATATGTTACCGATAGGATGAAGCTCACATTTCTTAGCACTGGTACTTGAGTTTTGAGAGGCTGTTTCTAACCAACCTTCTCTAACCTGAGAATCTCTATCCTGCCTCTAGGCAATGTGATCCCCTCGGAAAGCAGGTTGTTTTATATTGCCATGCCTTGGCACATGCTGTTTTTGCTTCCTGGAATGTGCAAACCCCTCTGTGACATTTAGCAATCTCCTATGCACCATTTGATATCTGGGTCAGCCCTGGCTAGGTGGCTTAGTTGGTTGCAGCATTGTCCCATACACCAAAAGGTTGTGGGTTCAATCCCCAGTCAGGGCGTGTACAAGAGGCAACCGATCAGTGTTTTGCTCTCACATTGATGTCATTCTCCCCTCCCCCACCTTTCCTCTCTCTAAAATTAATAAACATACCCTTGGGTGAGGATTAAAAAAAAAAGGATCATATATCACATCTTCTACAGAGCTTTCTCTTTTCTCTATTAGGTAGTTTGTTACTCATTTCTCTTGCTCCCATAGCCTAATATACAACCTGAACCTTAAAAAATGTGTGAATGAATGCATTAATAAAAGAAAAGACAAAGAAATAATTACTTTTTTCACAACCTTGAATAATATATTGTGGACAGTACATAAATGTAACATGTAGCCCAAGAAACTCAAAGTGCTAGAACTCAGACACTAAAAATTTCTTGAAGCATGCAAATTTGTCTCACTGTCTTAAGAACAGGCTGATTTCACTGAAGTCTGGGCAGTACCACTTTTTATTTAAAGAGAGAGCCAGAGATTCAGCAATCATTTTATTTCCACAGTCAGAGTAGAAGTTTCCAGAGGACAGGCCCTTGTCTCCCGTGCATCACTGCAGGGGTGGACACAGCAAGGGTTATTTCTAATAGCCACTTGTGCGGATTTTCACCAACACCAGATTCTTACTCTGGTACAGAACCTGTGCCTTTTAGGCTGCGTGTAATAGTGGGAAAGGCACAACGAGATGTCAGAAGAGCTAGGTTTTGGTTTTAGGACTTCCATAATTACTGGATGGGCCCAGGCACATTATATCTCCACTCAGTCTCCTGAGGTTTAAAGTGGGAACAAGGAGATCCAAGATGGCGGCAGAGTAGGTAGAAGCTGCATTAACCCCCTCCCAGGACCAAACAGGAATTACACCTAAATTACACAAAAATCAGCCTGAATAATCAACTGAACAGTAGCTGGAGAGAAGCCTTATACTCAAGGGCACCACAGTAAGACTGGCACGGAGTGCAGAGGTACGAGAGGGCTTGCTGGGCTCCCATGGGCAGCAGCTGGAGTTCTGGAGTGGTATTTCAGCAGCTGGAGGGTTCCCCCTGAGAAGTGTGGGGTCTAAATCCCAAAATGGGCTCCACAGCCTACAGCACCGGAGCCAGAAGCCAGACAGAACCCAAATAACACCTGGCTGTGAAAAACAGCGGGTTTCTGTCTGCCAGGGGAAGACAGCTGGAGATGCAAAGAGCCACTTAAAGGGCCAACACACAGAATTTTGTTTGCAGCCACTTACTCTGGGCTCAAGCAGAGGAGGGCAGAGTGGACTAGAGATGCATGAGGAGAGTCTGGGACAGAAGGCTCTGAGGAGAGAGCTGAAGAGTCAGCCACCAGGATCCCAGTGTTGAGTCATTCCTCATGCTGCAGGAGCCAACTTTCTAAGGCAAAGCACTTCCCTCCAAGTGGCAACAACCTGACAGGAAGCAATAGCTCCATCCTGTGGAGCTTCAGCCCTGCTGAGGAGCACAGCTGGAGGCTATTTCAGTGATTAAACCTAACAGAAAATCTGCAGGTGAAGATGGATCTCTGGAAGCTCTGAGACATTAGCTGACCCTCCCCAAGGCCTGGTGCTGGTAAAAGCTGGCCTTGGTGAGCAGCTTGGTCCTTTCCACATGCACCCAGGATCAGCAGAGGGAGCCACAAGCTGTGGATTGCTTATAGCTCCAAACAGGATGCCCAGGACGGGTCACAGGCAGAGTCTGACACAAGCCTACACCAGAGTCTTTGCAGATTTACCAAATACATAGAAACAAACACAAAGACAATGTGAAAACAAAGAAAGGCCCCAAATGAAAGTACAAGAGAGTTCTCCAAAAGAAGAACTAAATGAAATAGAGGTAAGCAATTTATCAGATATAGAGTTTAAAGTAATGATTATAATGATGCTCAAGAGCTTTAAAAAAAACATAAAAAAGGACCAGTCAGAAATAAAGAAGCCAATACTTGAAATAAAAAATACAATGGAAGGAATAAACAGTAAGTTAGATGAAGTAGAGGATCAAATCAAATATTTGGAAGACAGGTTGGGGAAAAAACACCCAGGCAGACCAACAAAAATAAAAAAAAAATATTTAAAAATTAGGAGAGTTTAAGAAATCTTTGGGACAATATTTACATCACAGGAATATCAGAAGGAGAAGAGAGTGAGCAAGGGAATGAAAACCTATTTGAAGAAGTAATGACTGAAAACTTCCCTAACCTGGTGAAGGAAAAGACACACAAGACCAAGAAGTACAGAGTCCCAAACAAGTTGGACCAAAAGAAGCCTACAACAAGATACATCGTAATTAAAATGGCAAGGCTTACAGACAAGGAGAGAATCTTAAAAGCTACAAAGAAAAGCAGTTAGTTACCTACAAGGGAGCTCCCATTAGACTATCAACTGATTTCTCAACAGAAACATTTCAGGCCAGAAGGGACTGGAACGAAATATTGAGGGTGATGAAAAGCAAAGACCTACAACCAAGGCTACCATAGCCAGAAAGGCTATCATGTACAATTGAAGAACACTGTACCCTTTCTGAAGGCATGGATGGTTTAGAGTAATGATTATGCCAAGTGAAAAAAGCCATTCAGAGAAAGACAAATACCATATGCTGTCACTCATATGTGATATCGAATGAACAAACTGAACTAGCAGGCATAACAGAGACAGACTCATGGACAGAGAGAGTAGGCTGACACCTCTTGGATATTTAGGCGGTGGACTGGTTAAGCAAAAAAAGAGAAAGTAGTCATGGACATGGACAACAGTGGGATCACTGCAGGGGGAGGTGAGTATAAGGGGAATAAATTATAATGAAAAAATACAATAAAAATAAATTTTAAAAATGGGAATGATTATCTGTTCCCCCAAATTCACAGTGATTTCATGTCTAAAAGTAACGTACAAATGGTGAAATTCAGTAGAAGAGTAAGTGCCATCATTTAAGTTATAGAAGGCACCAGCTCTTAGGATGGCTACGAGTATGGGAAGAATTTTTTAGAAGTCTCAAACTAAAAACACTATGGTAAGTAGTTTAGGGAGAAATTAATGATTCCGAAGCATTTATTTGGCTTGGGTGATGGCTAATTCCACTAGATGGTTTATTTTTGAAAACAATGTTGTAATTCTTTTCTAGAGGCAGTGGGGGGAAAAAAACAACACAAAAAAACAAACACCCCCCCCCCCAAATAAAACACTTATTTATTTAGAATTAGTCTTATTTTGAGTGGATATATAGGGAAACAATTTTATTTATAAATCCTATAATAAATGGGTTTGCAGTAATTCAGCACTTATTTGCCAGATAAATGCCTAAAGCTAACTCTATTAAATAAAGGAAATACGTAACATTCTACAAGCTACAAAGGATGTTTCAAGATGTGTAACAGAACTGCGTCATGTCTATAGCAGGTCAACAGAGCTGTAGGAGGGGCTTTACCGCTCATTGGAGGTTTGTAGTCAGGTCCTAGGTCTGGCAGCCGGCTTCCTTTTCCTGCAGACCCTGATGCTGAGGGAGAAAAAAAATCACATCAGTAGTGACCCAACCCATGGGTGTGACAAATCCACTTCACAGTTAATGAGTATTTTCTACAAAAAAATATTTTGTCTACTTTGTTCATGAGAAAATGAAGTAACACATCAACAACAGGGAAAAATATAGTCTATCTGTGCAAAACAAGCTAAGGTATAGCTTTCTATGCAATGAGGCATCTGAAAGGCTGACACCCTTTCCGTGGCTGTATCCAGCGTGTAACTCGACTGCCACTCGTTGCTTAAGGGTGGGGAGGGACGACACACACATCACTTCTCTAGGAAAAAACTCCAAGGAAAGTGTTTTTGAAAGATGGCTCAGAGCACTTATGCAAAATAGCTTCCCTTGGAAAAGGAACCACGAAGACTGGTTTGGGTTTCTTCTGCAGTAAAGAACCAGACTCTTCCAAGGGCCTAGCAGGGACTGGATTCTTTTCTCAAATTACCAAGTTGCCTTTCCCTCAGCAGGAACAGGAAGGCAAGTGCAAGTCCAAATTGGGGTCACAGTTCCTGCTCAGTCACCTGAACATGGTCTTGAATTGGTCTTGGATTTTGTTCTTCACATTTATAGAAAAAGCTGCTTGGGTAAAGCAAATACAAGGAGTCCTTTCCCAGTAGAGCAGAGGCATCCCTCCATCCAAAGTGTGGGGCCGGAGAGCAGTACCAGACCTCTCCGAACAGGTCTGGAAGAATTGTGAAGTAAAAGCTGCTGCTCACGGCACAGTGTTGAGCAGACTGTCAGCCCTTGCACAGTGGCTCCATCATGTGCAACAGGCAAATAACCTGACCTTCGGCAAGTTATTTCATCACTGTATGCTTTTCGGATTTCTGTTACCTCATTATAAAACAGTAATGGTAATGGCATGTATGTTGTGAAACCGCTGTGAGGACTAGATGGAAACTTAATTCTGTGAAAGACTCTGAGTGCTCCCTGACACACAGTAAGTGTCCTGTAAACACTGACCACTGTGGTTATAGGTGTAATAAACCTTTCTCTCCTCAGAGGCAGAGGCATGAAGCTTCAGAAAACACTTATCAATGAGTCATTTCTGTAAAATTAAGCTTGGCTAGAAATTCCTAAACTAGATTTGTTTTTGTAAAACATTAGAACTAATGTCAAGTGTTCTATGAATTATCAGACTTCGAGGAAATGAAAAATTAAAATCTGAAATTTTCTGTATGTAGTTCATTTAACAGAATAAGTTGGGGACAAAAACAATGTTTTCTATGTTTCCACAAGTTCAAAACTCCAAAAGGTGACAGAAGTTCTTGGGTATCCAAAAGGCATACTCTAGAACGTAACTCACTGTCCTTTTTTTCAATTGCCCATACCTATCACTCCCCCCCATAGGTCTGCGGCTGTGACGCCTCCCTGATGGCACACATCACACATCAAGATTTCGGCTGTTCTCTTCACTGTGATAGACTCTAGTCGGTGGGATGACCTAGCACTTGTAAGGTTCTACATGTTTAAATGTACTTATTTGTCAGGTAGCCCACATTTAAGCCAATCTCTTCAGAGTATCATATGTAAATTGCCAAAGAACACACTTTGCTAATAAGCTAGTGGGTTTAATTCCTATATTTTCCCAACATTTTTTCTTTTAAAGTTAACCTATGGACAAGAAACTCCAAGGATTAACCAAACACCAAAAATAAATATGGACAAAGAACTGGAACACAGAGCTGTGGTGCAGCTCAGACCCGTGCTCTGTCTGGCTCACGGAGTGGAGCTGGGAAAGGACAGCGAGCGTGTCTATAGTCTGTGCACATGCAGGGCAGTATTTTTTTTCACGCTTCCTTCCTGCACCTTCTACCTACAAAAGCAAATTTGCAGTTTCTTTGAAGTACTGTACAATAAATGACTTATTGCAAACAAATTTCTAAAGCCCTGAAACTTGAAACCTCAACTTCTGTCTCTTCTTGCCATTAACCAAGACCCAAAGACTTTGTATTTCTAATAACTATTCCTAAACTACAAAAGCAATCATCCAATTTACTTTTATTGTTCTTTCTTAGTATAGAAAATGGACAACAACTTTAGCTGAATTGCCAGAGATGACAATCACAAAGCACAACCCTCCACCACAGCAATTACAGTGAAAAGACCTGGCTGACAATATAATTTCAAGAATGGTGACATTGAGGCCCATGCTCCCTAGGTATCGATTTAATTTTTTTTTCTATTCTTTTTAAAAGTGAACAGATACATTTAAGTGAAAAAATGGAAAGGAACTCTGAATTAAGCTTATGGTAAAAGAATAAATGGCACTAATTTTGTCATGAATAATCAGTTTAGTAGGGTAAATGTGTAGATGCTTTGTGGGAGGAAGAAAATAAGGTATTTGTTGAATTCAACCTTTTACTTAGAGATACTAACAAAATCCTAGATGCTACAAATTTGTATGCTTGCTCTCATTATGCCCAAAATTGTTATAGAATTTCAACATGTCGGTGCTAATGGGACTCACAGTTAAGGCCAATCTCCAACAGCTGCAGAACTCAGTTTATTCTGCTCATTTTCCCCCCCCGTCAGTCTATTTAGCTCCCAGCTTTTCAGATACCCCAGTGACACAAACATGGACTCAACTCCATTTTGGCCAATAAATAACATGGTTTTTAACACATGGTACTGGTTTACGAGAAAAAAAAAAAAACAACAAAAAGCTAATAATAGGTCACAAAAGAGAGGAAAAGAAAGAGGCCATCTACTCATTTACCTTGATCATTAGGCATTTTATCAGAGGAGTCCGCTAACAGGCCAAGCACAGGGGAAGAAAAAACAAGAGCAAGGATCACAAGCTTTGAAGATGGGACACGCGTAATTTTTAAAGGAAAAAAAAAATAAAGCCCCACAAACTTCCAAACAGATTGAGGTGGGTTTGTTGTTGTTGTTTGTTGTTGTTGTTGTTTTTTTTTAAAGAGAAACCCAGATGTGGTTTCTGTATTTCCAGAGACTCAGTTCCCGACTACATTTTATTCCTAAGCTCATTTGGCTCAATACTTTATCTTTACTTTCTTATCTAGAGTTTCTTTAAAGGGCCCCTTTTCGTCTTTCTCTCTACAAAGGTCTAAAATAAGCCTTTCAAGTTAGGAGCCTGCATGTGTTGAAAGAGAATCATCTATCACAATATATTACTTTGTACAGGAAAAGAGAATCATACCTGATCTGACTATAAATAGCTTCACATCACTGCTTCAGACAGACTGGAGTCAGAGTTGCCTTCTATATGATCTGGTCAGGCTAGTGATCTAGCAAGCACCAATCTGGTGGGCAACGGTGAGTGAGGGATCATTTTGAGATAAATGCACACAGTGTGGCTCATCCTAAGGACTTCTTATATCATCCGGTCTCGACATGGTAAAGTGACATGTGCAAGCACAGCCCCACTGAAGACACATTATAAACCATGCTGTGGGGAGCCTCACCTTTAGGTGTTCTGAACTGGACAGCTTCAGACATGGGCCCCATGCCCTTTGAATTCCGAGCCTGGATTTTGAAGTAGTACGGTGTGTCAAGGGTCAGCTCTTGTATCTGGTGGGTCAGTCTATTGCCCACCACGGGCTCAATGACCCAATCGTGTATCTCTGCATTCACATCTGTGCTGTAATATATGATGTAACCTGTCCAAAGCAGTTAATGGGAAAAGACATCTTACTTCTGCTTCTTCTTTTGAAATCAGTAAGTTACATGTTATAGCACAAACAACTAGAGAAATAGTTACTGATTAATAAACAGCAATGGTAAAATGCATTCAAATTGCTACACTAAATATAATAGAGAAAACCACAATTTACACATTGCCAAGTTATGGGTTATCATGTATATCAGCCATTGAAGTAATAAAACTAATAAAAAATAGAAAATTTAGGGTTAAGTACCCCCTGAATCTAAGAAATCCTGTAAGGAAAAGCATCCAATCACTTCAACATGTTAATATTTAAATAATGTACCTACAATTAAAATAATACAGTTTTGAAAACCAATAAATAGCCTAACATGCTGTTTTAGCTCTCACCAACGTGGTATCTCGGGAGAAAAACAACCGGGAGACGGGCAGCACCCTCTGTTAAGTTGTCCCAGATTTGGGGCAGCCACAGTGAAACGTCACATGGTAACTTCCACCAGAGGGCACTCAATCTCATGGCCAAGGCAGAGAGGCCCACAGCCACAAACCTACCTGACCCACACAGTGCATTTTTACGGGGGTTTAAAGGCAAAGAAAATGCAATGCAGGTCAAGTCATGCTTGATTCTTTTATGAAAGAAGAAATTCAAAACCTAAAAAAATCATAAAAGACCACGAATTTATGGAAAGGAGTTTCTATTGAAAGCTGGAGCAGAACAATGCAAAAAAAAAAAAAAAAAAAAAAAAGCTCCCAGTTTTCTTAGGCCAAGGAACTTCGTAAGACAAACTTCTGTTCCTCAGTGTGTATGTACATGGAACAGAGGCTCCAAGGGGAATAATTAACAGCTAAATTCCTTTCCTCCTTGATATGGCCGAGGACGGTGCAGTGTTTACTGGAGAAAGTTTTCCTATGGAAGGCTAAGGAAACATTCAGGTGTTTTCAAAGGCCTAGGACAACTAAAACCTTTAACAGGTGGAAGAGCGCAGGAAGCTGAAGTAGCAGCCCTGGAGGGGGAAAAGGAATTAAAAGTCCAATGGGCTTTTTTTGGCTTCAGGGTAAAAAGAGCAGAATCTGTTTACTGGGAATTACCCTATAGAGTGAGGTAGGGGTCTTTAATCCTAGAGCAGGTCACCTTAGTCCAAGGCAGAGAGGGCAGCTTTTCTGAGGAAAGTAAGTATGTGCATACAGTGTCACCACATCCAAAGGCTGTCTGTCTATTGCAACCCACGAACACCGAGCTGGTGACTCATTTTTATGTCACTGTGGGCAAACAGCAGCACCCCCTGCTCCACTTCTAAGGACCATCACGACTCACAGCACCTCCTCAAATAGCCAAGCTGACCTTCAGACTCCTACTTCTCCCAACAACACAGAACTCTCTGGGGTGCTTTTGCCAGGCAGGAAAAGGGGACAGACACACATTCAAAGTCATCTTACCTGTAATTTTGCCATTGGCTTCGGAGGGAGGCTGCCAATTCACAATTATGGTCCTAGGTTTCCCCTCTTTACTCACAACAGTCACGTCCTTGGGTGGAGAAGTAGGGACTACAAAATAAGGATACTTTCAGTAATTCCTATCCTTTTCAATTTTATTTGCCACTTCCTCAACTCTTTCCATTTATAAGGCAAAGAAGATAAAGCCCCCTTACTTCAGAGAACTCAGTCTGTCCATAAATAGCTCCAATAAAAAGATGAACATGCAAAACACCAAAGAGAGAACACCACACTATGGAGTTACAGAACTCACCTCTCAACTGGGGGTCGGGAATATATAGGGTAAGTAGGTAGGGAAACCAAAAGATGAGTACCTACCAAGTACCTACTATATGCCAGGCACTTTATTTTATTATTTTTTTTAATCTTCACCTGATATATTTATTAATTTGAGAGAAAGGGAGAGAGAGAAACATCGATCAGTGCCCCCCCACCCACCCCAATGAGCTCCAACTGGGGACTGAACTGACAATCTAAGTATGTGCCCTGACCAGGATCAAACCCACAAACTTTTGTTGTGTGGGATGATGCTCCAACCAAGTGAGCCACCTGGCCATGGCACAAGCTTTTTACAAATAACTTTTCACTCAGTATGTATGGAAACCTGAAAGGTAGTTTACCACTATCCCTGCTTGACAGATCAGGATGCTGAAAATGAGAAAAGTTATGTGATTTTTCTAAGATAACATTCCCCCTAATTTGGATTATTTTGTTAGGATATTTTAAAATGTAAAATAATTTTCTCTCTCACCTATATTTGGCTCTCCAAATATTTGAAAACCCCAAATTCCTTCAAAGAACACATGATTTATAAATTGATGTTTTTTTATTTTAAGTTTGCAATGAAAACATACTGTAAACTACTTGAACTTATTGCTCTAAAATGTAAAGTTGTTTGTGTCACAGGAAAACCAATAAAATAAAAATGACTGCATTTCTTATTTCCACATTATGGCTGAAAACTTTTAATGCACTAGCAAGGAAATGAGAGAATCCTCTTAGAATAAAATGGAAGAAAGCCTGGTGATATGTAAACATCCTAAGGAAATACATAATATACTTTATTAGCTAACACGCTGGAATTAAAGCAGAAAGATGCTCTCAAAACTGGCAAAGAAAACAAACTCAAGGTCCGTGTAAGTGTCTGTGCACTGTATTCCTAACTCTCCACATCCAAACCCTCTTCTCTGCAGGAAGCTCAACTCACTGTTCTGAAGACAAAAACACATGAGGGCCAAGCCATCTGAGGAGATCCTATACCCACCTTTTTCATCATTTATACACAGGAGAGAAAAACACAAGGGACTGGAACAGACAGACCATCAAAGACTGCACGTGTCCCGTGCTGGGAGAGTACAAGGGGGACAAGGGCAGGCCTACAGGTGAGCAAAAAGCCAACAGAATTCTCTTTCACGTTTTCGTACAGACAAAACCCTAAGCACACTCCAGTGGGAGACGTTCCAGAACACCAGCTGCTTTGCGAGAGAGCTGCTGGGGAGGCGCTGAGGCCCCAGCACCCACGGCACTGCAGCTGCCTGGTGGGGGCAGGTCACTCCATCTTTTGTTTCTCAGTCACAGGGAAAGCAGCATGAATGACAACAATCCCTCACATCTGCACAGTGTTTTACAAATGAGCATGTACTTTCCCATCTCCTCCTCATTTTACTCTTACCATAACCCTATAAATTAGGAAAGACGGAGGTTAGTACTCCTCTTTTATTACCCTTCTGGAAGAAAGAGATTCAGAGGCTGAATGACCTGCTTTATATGATCACAGTCAGTGGATGGCTGACCTGGGATTGGATTCAAGCCTCTCGGTTCCTAAAATCTAGTATACTTTGTACTATATTATCCTGTTATTTGCTAGTGTTCTTGTACAATGATGATGAAAACAATTCATCAGCTGAAAAAGCAAATACTGCTCTCAAGCTATAGTTGCTTTGTGCTTGGTAAATACATTAACTAATGCACTCAGTTCTTTCCTCAGTTAGTGAAAGCAGGTGACGATGAGTCTCGTGATTTGGAATGTGGCACAACATCAGCAGTAATTTCCACTGGCTTTCGTATGTCGCACAGAAGAAATGCCACATGACGTGTGGTTCCAACAACACATACCTAATTCAAAGGTGGTCCCATGGGCTGTCATGCTCCACGTGCTTGATCTTCGACCTTTCGTCACCATCACAGAGAATTCATACAGTGTGTTTGCTTTCAAACCAGTCACCAAATAACTCAAAGTGGTTGCATTTGCATTCTGGAAACATATGATTCAAGAACTTTAGATTTAGAAAATATCAATAGCTAGCTTTTCTCACCCAGAGCACACGTGCTAGTACCTTGTACTTGGTGTTTGCCGGGATGTTGGTTTTCCAACGGACTGTGTAGTACCGGGAGTCCGTAATCTTCTGGTGTTTGGGCAGCGAGTTGTCCGCCCATGTGACCCTGATGGTGTCATGACTCAGAATGGAAGCCTGGACCCCCACTGGTGGCATCATGGGGGTGGGATCTGGCACTGGAGTGTATGGAGCATTAATAACAAATAAATCAACCTCAGAAGTGTCTGGGTAAAAAGTAATTAAAAAGGGAAGTGGCATTTTAACATAAACAAAAATAAAAGAAAAGGGAAATGCAGGGTAATACAATGGAATGAAAGGTGAGAAATGAAGAAAGAGAAAGAAAAGCCAGAATTAATAGATAACCACCATTCATTTAAAAGAATACTTCCACTTGTGTTCTTTCAGAAAAACTATTTAGAAAAACACCAATTAACTATAAATCCTCTACTGTATTCTGTAGGTGTATTAAAATTTGATAATCCAGTGATTATATTAACATACTGATACTTAGATTTTCTTTAAATTACTTGAAAATTCTACTTCCTGTCCCAAAAGGATCATGAAAAGGTAAAAATTGCTTTTAAAATCAAAGGCAGAATTTCTGAGCAAGCAAAACAAAGCTTGCGATCTGTTTTGATATTTCAGGGCCAAGGCCAAGGTTTGGGACGCGGTGTCAAGTGCACACCACAGGGAACAGAAAGGCCCTGATCTCAGACCCAAGTCCTGCAGGTCGGCCATGGGCACCGGGCTAGCCTTGGCCTTCGAGTTCAGGCTGTGTGGCACCCCGCAAGGCTCAACTGAGATTTGCTGGTTCTTGCTGCACTTTCTCCAGTTGAGTCGGAGAATAAACCACTGGGGAATCCCAGGAAGTCATGGGAAATGGCAGTTATTGGTCCAAGAGACTGAGTCTTTATGAACTTCAGAAATCAGAGTACTTATCTGATGGAAAGGAAAGTCTATCCTCAAGTGCTGTCCTGTGCCATGTGCAACAGACACATTCTCAGCAAAACAGAGGGCAGAGTAAATACAAAGCACCAAGGACCACGAGCCCACAGCAATACACCAGGATCTGTCTGGGCTTTTCCAACAGGCTGTATAAGTGTACACACACTCATGTATTTTAAGTCCAGGTTTTAAAAGGGTTTCCCACATAGTTATTGTGATTAACCCTTCCTGTAAGTCAAAATCTGAAAAGACATGGGCCAATGATTATGAATAATTGCCATGTTAAAGTAAGAGTCTCCATTTGCATGTTCATTTCCTCACAACAGGGACTAAAAATAACAGGGAACAGCACGCATTTTAGTCAAGGGCCTTGTTCAAAGATCAGGACACGTACCACTTTAGTTACATACCATGTACCTTCAGATGCAAAAATCATTAAGGCTTCTTTGAGGAAATTTTTTATTTGTAACAACTCTTGAAAAAAGTAACTAGGTTTCATGAGTCAGGAACATTTCCTTCTGTATCTATAGCCAGAAGACTAAGGGTCTGGCAGACTTAATGCCTGCTTCAGTGTGGTTGGGAGGGTAATCATATCGCTGTAATAATTTATAGTTTTAATTTTAACATTTCACCTAAAATGTCATATGGTGTGCTTGGGTAAGGTATTGTTCTGTTACAGAATTACATGCTTATGGTTTGTAATGAAAGATTTTGTAATTAAAAGAGGGCATTATTTGTGCCAGAACCTGTATATTTTTAAGTCACATTAAAAAATGCAAATTTGTTTTTTTCTGTTGTAGATTGAGTTAAGAAGTACCAAACTGAGGCAGGAGACAGCACAGGAAAAACTCTGAGACTGCAACACTGTTACTGGCCAGCATTTAGCACCCTGGTTGCCGGGAAACACCTTTTACCAATTAGGTAGAATAAATAGTAAACTGAGGCAGGGAGGAGGAAGGAGACAAGTCTCACATGCTAACTCAGCAGTCCTGAGCCTGGTCTGATAATATCACCAGGTGTTCCAATATCACAAGACACACACTGTTAGCAAGAAAGAAGGGAAGTCCTTAAAATTCTATGTAGCGTTTCTACTATCTGGGAAAGAAAGCCTTGAAACTGTGCTTTTATCCCAGGGCCTGGAATGCAGGAGAGGGTCCCCGGTGCCCAAAGAAAGAGCCCATAAAACAACTTTGGTTAACTGCCTACCTCTGGTCACTATCTGTTTTATGAGGGAGTCCCTGATGCTTACAGAAAGAGCCCATAAATAACTTTGGAAAGTGCCCCAATTTTAATTAACTGCCTCCTGTCACGTATTTGTTTTAAAACAAGATGAACAAATGGGGTCTGGAGCAAGATAAGGACTCGGGCTAACACCCCCACACATACCTAAGTTTGAGTAGTCACATTCCCCCAGGAAAGCTGGTACCACATTTACCCATTAATCAACGTATAACTTTTTTCCTTCTATCCCACCAACTATGTAAGTCCTGAGAACAAAGGACTCGCTCTATCTCGGGGGCTCGGGGTGCTTTTGGCTCTGAGGCCACCGGACCTCTGGCCACCCTGCCTCAGGCTGCCCAGGGGCTTGCCAGCCTGGTCTTCAGCAGCTGTTGCTTATGTCACCCTGCTTTGCTCTGAAACTTTGTCTTTCACCCCCTACTCCACCCAGTCCTGTTCTCTTCCATGGGAACGGGCCACTAAGAAACTGATCACATGCTACTAGATTTGCTGATATGCAATTCTTTACATGCGTTGGCAAGAAGAACCAGGTCTCGATTGTCAACAAAACTATTTATTTAATAGTCTCTTTTGATCTTGCTTTGTCCCCATTACGGAATGCTAAAGCTCTTTTTAAGAGGAGCTATAAACTGTCAGCGCAGAGGAGCAGAAACAGGGCAGAACCGCCCACGCTGGTCTCATCGAGACAGGGCGCAAAGGCGGGGACAGAGATTCTCTTTTCAGAAAGAATAATGCTGCCTGTGTGGTATTATACAAAGTGCCCAGAAGACACAGCAGGCAGTACAGATTCACAATTCTGAGAAACAAATGGAAAAGAGCATTTCTGAAAGTGACGACTTCTTTGATTTTTCAGTGCCTATTAGAAAAAATTTTCAACTGTAATATATCACTGTGATACACATTCTCATTCAGCTCTAAAGTAGATGTTTTATATGTCTATAGAAATTTTACATTATATGTATACTCATTGAAAGATATTTTAAATAAATTACCAAGAAAAAATGAATACTTGGTCTCTTTTGTAATAAATATACAGTTGATCACATGGACAGTACATCTGACTTTATATTCTTTATATAAAGTTTATGAAAAGCACACACAAAAATACTTTCCCAACCAGCTCAGGTGACTAGTAAAGAAAGTGTTGGGTTTATCAATCGTATACATTTATTGCTATCATCAGTAACCTATATAATTCCTCCAGAGATATGGAGATCTTTTCATTTTTTTACTCATTTTAGTTATAACTCACATGACCAATAGATGAAAAATCACTTTTAATTCTGTCAGAACTATGGTTTTTAGTTCCAACACATTAAAAACATGTGTTGCATATCTAGCTAGAAATGTTTACGTGACAGGGTTGTTAATATTTTCTAAAAAGCAAAACAGGAATTAACATAACATTCCATTAGAAGCCCACATTCTTACGGGAAGCCTGCACTCTGAACTGCCACATACTCTTCCCTCCACTGCTCCCCAGGGGGCGGGCCTCATGGAAAAAAGCCGAAGGCCAGAGGAGCACAGCAGACCTTACCTGTGTGAGGCCTGGTCACAGCACTCTCATACAGGGGGATGCCTTCGCCCACATTGTTGAATGCTTTCAAGGTAATCACATAGTGAGAGCTGGGATCTGAAGAAAAGAAACAAGTCAAAACTACAGAGGAAATAGGAGAGAAGACTTCAAAAGTTTTTATATGGGGTTTGGGGTGCAGGGAGATGTGAGAGGGTTACACTATGTCCCAGCCATCCCCCCTTACTGCAGGGGTATGTTCCAAGATCCCCAGTGAAGGCCTGAAACCAGGGATAGTTCCACTCCCTACATAATACGCTACATTTTTTCCTTTGTGTACATACGTACGATGAAGTTGAATTTCTAATTTAGCCACGGTAACAGATTAACAATCACTAATGACGATACGGTGTGGATGTGGTCTCTGTCTCTGACAGCCAATCTGAGGACCACAGATGGCTAAGTGACTGACAGGCAGGTAGCACACTCAGCACAGAGACGCTGGACACAGGGATGATTCATGTCCCAGGAGGGAGACACAGAGTTGGATGTCTTGAGATTTCATCACTCTAGTCAAAATGGCGTGCCTTTTAAAGCATGATAAATTGTTTATTTCTGGAATCCTCCATTTAATTTTTTCAGGTCTTGGTTATCCGTGGGTAACCCAACTGCAGAAGCTAAAACAGCGGATAAGGGGAAAGTACTGTGTAGAAAAACCATCTGGGACCAACTCCCTGGAGTTAGTACCAGGAGTGAGGTTGGCTGTGCTTGTGTGCTCTCTTGGCCTCAGCTAACGGTGGTTTAGTAATGCTACTGTACAGTGTGGGGCTTGGATTAGGAGGAGTAGATAGGATATTCATGTATTGTAAGCCATAGATGGGAGTTTAAAATTAAACAAATCCCTTTCCTTCTCAGAAGAAGGAGGATGGTGACTGGAACAGCCACGGTAGAGAAACAAGAGAAAAACTGTTAACTTAGTAATTGCTAATATCCTTAACTCTCTAGGGGAGTGGGGTAAGGAGAGGGAGGACTCCAAATCCAGGAATTGCCAAAACTCATCTGACCCTCATACAGACTTTTTGGTTGGATAAAATCTGCCCTGGACTACAATGGGCTTGGAGGTGATGCTGCAGGAAATGTAATACTGAAAGCAACACTCCCTCTAGGTGACCGTGCAAAACACTGCTAGTTAGACTTGATGAAAAGAGGTGTTATTAAGTAAGTACTATTTCTCATTTTCTTGCTTTGTAAGTCAACTTTGAGGTATAAATGGCATATAGTAAAATGTGCCACTTTAAGTGGTATACAGTTTGTTGAGTTTTGACAAATATGTGTATCTGAGTAATCACTGCCACAACCAATACATAGAATATTGCCAGTGACTCTTGCAGTCAATTCCTACCACCCGTTTCTAGGCAACCACTGATCTCTGTCACTGCAGATCAGTGCTGCCCATCCTGTAATTTCACAGAAAGGTGGTAATGTGTAACACAGAAAGGTAAAGATCTTTTCACATGCTTATTGTCCTCTTGTTTATCTTCTTTGGTATACTGTTTGCCCAAATCTTTTTTTTTTTTAAGATTTTATTTATTTTTAGAGAGAGGAGAAGAAGGGAGGGAGAGAAACATCAATGTGTGGTTACCTTTCATGCGCCTCCCAATGGGGACCTGGCCCACAACCCAGGCACGTGCCCTGACTGGGAACTGAACCAATGACCCTTTGGTTCGCAGGCCAATCTCAATCCACTGAGCCACATCAGCCAGGGCCGTTTGTCCAAATCTTTTGCCTACTTTTTTACTGGACAGTCATCTTCTTACTGAGGTGTAAGGGTTTTTTAAAATAAATTCTGGACTTAAATTCTTTGTCAGATATTTGAATGGTAAGCATTCTCTCCCAGTCTGTAGCTCACTTTTTCATTTTATTGGTGTCTTTTCAAAAGTAGAAGTTTTAAATTTTGATAAAGTCAATTTTATTAACTTCTTAATTTTATAACTAGTGCTTTTTGCATCCTCAGATATCCTTGCTTACCCCAAGGTCACGAAGACTTTGTCCTGTTTTCTTTTGGAAACTGTTTAATTTTAGCTCTTGCATTTAGGTTTGCTTTAGTGTATGGTCTAAAATAGGGGTCCAGGAAGGTTCCTTTTCTATGTCACATAGTTATCCAGTTACTGCCATATGTTTTGTTGAAAAACCTATCTTTTCCCCACTAAATTATCTCAGCATTTTTGTAAAAGATCAATTGACAATGTACATACAGATCTATTTCCGGGTTCTGCTCTGCTCCATTAACCACCTACCTCACACCGATGCCACCACAATGTCTCCATTACGTAACATAGCTTCATAATAAGTTCTGTACTATGGGCCTTCCAAACTTTATTCTTCATTTCAAAAATGTTTGACTATTCCAATTCCTTTGATCTTCCATATAAATTTTAGAATAAGTTTACAAGTCTCTACAAAAAAATCTACAGGAATTTTACTTAGGATTGCATTGGGGAGAATGCAATTTTAATTCCAATTTCCAGCTGCTCATTGTTAAGAGTATGGAAATACAACTCTTCTGTATATCACCTTTGTATCTTGTGACCTTGCTAAATTCGCTTCTAGTTTTAGTAGCCTTTCTTGTAGATTCCTCAAGATTATCTACAGTAACGAGTCTGTAGAGTGCTCAAATACTGGTTTCTAAATACCATGCTCCAAGTAACCAGGGTTCCTCGGAGAAACAGCTGATTTAAGGAGTAAGGGTAGGAAACACCAGAACCTGAAACATCTTACTGTGTCAAAGAGGAAGAAAGTGCTTAACGAAAGACGGGAGGTGTCAAATGGACAGAGGGGAATCAGTTATAAAGATGGCCATTGGCCATCCTTTCACTATGAAAGAGATGGAAAGCTATTCCTTTTTTAAGGATGCTAATAAACGTGGAAGAAATAATGGCATTAGAAAATCACCATTTGTGAAACACCATAGTAATAATTATTACTAAGGATACGAGAACTAGTAAGTGAAAGTTTGATGAGAAATAAAATATTTACAAAGAGGGTTATGTCTCCCCTTCAAGGTACTTATTAATCATGAAGAAAAAATAACTTCATACAAGAGAAATGTGGCAGACGACACTTCAACCGAGAGATCCCAGCGGACGTCGTGCGCAAGGCTCTCCCGTGCCCCTAATGCACGTGCAGACCAGAGTACAGCGCGCCCATGACACCCTCCAGAAGGGCACATGCTGAACGGAATGTAGAAATATTAGACAAGTCTAAGTCGAGGGACAGTCTACAAATACAAATGGTCTATACTTTTCAAAAAGGTCACAGTCATTAAAGTAAAAAACCAACCAACCAACCAACCTGAGGAACGGCTCCATCCCCAGATGACTAGCGAGGCACAGCAAGTGCAGCACATGGCCGTGCACAACGTTTCTCTTCTGTCGTAAAGGACAGCAATGAGACCACTAGAGAAACACGAATGACGTCTGTAGATGTTGTCTCAGTGTTAACTTGCTAACTTTGATCACTATAGTGTGGTTATGAGAGGAAACGTCCTCGTTTTTAGTGTGTTAAGTGTTAGCGCACAGAGAGGTGTTATGTCTGCACATCCTTTCAAGTGGTTCAGAGGAGAAACAAGGACGTGTGCGAAATGCTAACCTCTGGGGAATCTGAGTGAAGTATATACAGGAATCCTTTGTTCTACTTTGGAAGTTTTCTATAAAAATAAATTATTGCATGGTAAAAAGAAAGCAACCACCAAGTGCAATTACTCCCCCACTTGACACACACCCAGATTTTCGATGGTGTAGTAGCGCTGTTTATAGTCCACTTTGATGGTCTGGGCATGCGGGCTGCCGATGCCATAGCCGATAGCATACCCTCTGACCACAATGTTCTGGTTCTCTGGAGGGGTCCAGCTCACTACGATGCTCGTGACAAGCGGGCGGACGTGAAGAGAACTAGGTACTTCAGGAACACGAGTTTCTGAGAAGAAAATCAGAAAAGCAAGATAAGATCCATCTTCCTTTAGAACATCCCACCACCCTTGGGGAATGGTGTGCAGTTTCCTGCCCAATTATTTGGTGCTGAGTTTTTTCCATTATGTATGAGAAGAATTCAAAGAGAATCTGTATGTACAGTAAGGGGCAGCCCATGGCTTTACTGCGATCTGAGAAGAAGACAAAACCCAAAGAATCTGAAATATAAAACACTACAATAGTAATTTTGAAGAGAAAACAAAGAGATCTAAGAACCTCTACCCAACAGAAAAAAACAAATAAATTGCCTTTTAATAGCCATTCCTTTTGGTCCCACATCCGATTCCCTAACTTAACAGGTAGAAACATGAGCTAATTAGAAGCCTGTTGTCTGCAGGAAATCAAGGATCACATTATAGCAGTATCATTAGTTATTCACTCTCCAAAGTAATATGACAAGTCAGATAACACGAAATTTTAGAACCACAAATTGATTTAAGAAGCTTAAGAAGGTGGCAATTTACAGTCACTTTCAAGGTGCAAATTGCTATCTTAATTTAAAAATTAGCAAACCAATAGCGAGAATAAGGACCCAGGGTCTTTTGTTTCCCAAGTGCAGCTCCTGTCTCTGTTAAAGGTACACACTCCCACCCGTATGGACTGACTGACTAAATAAACAGGAGAGGAAAAGAACAAGGTGTCTGTGATGAAGCAAAAAGGGAAACTAATGCAAATAAAGGCAAGATTCCCCCTGGCTCAGCCTTACATTTTAAACCATTCATGTCCTTAATGGCCTTGGTAAAAAAACAGACTTAAAGCACCTGCACCTTCTTATTGGCTCTGGTTCTGCTTAAGGAGACAGTTCTCTGAAAGCCGCAGCGGGGGAAATGCAGGAAACCTGCTGCATGACAGGAGTGACAGCAGTGTAATGCATCAGAGCTCACAGAGTAAAGGGCTGCACACCTCGCACCTGGGGCCTTCCAGTCAGACTCACAGGACTCCACTTAGTGCCTTGCTGTGTCTATGCTGCTAATTGTAGTTCTTACCATCTAGGTCACTTTCGAAAGTTTCAGCAGACAGCCAGTCAGTAGCCGGGCCTGTGCCATTGACTGTTAGAGCAGCCACTCGGAAATTATATTCGGTTCCCCGATCCAGACCTGGGACCCAAATGACAGAAAAAGACAAGCTGAAACATGAGCTTTGGAAAAACAAAAGATCTCTCATTAAAGCAAATATCTCATTCACCAACTCAGTACACAGCTACTATGTTGATAAAATTTTAAAGTTAGTACAAAACAAGCAATACATAAATACAGCACAGGGCATCTCCCACCTCTGAAGTAGAAGCTGAGGTCCACACAATCCAAGAAGAAAACAAAAAGAGTAAAGCTCCCAGGAGATTACAGATTTTTAAAAAAGCACTTGAAGGCATTTTAGAGATCATTGAATGCAATCCCTTCATTGTGTTACTAAGGAAGCTAAAGCCAAAAAGAGGCCAAGAGTAACAAAAGAGAACAAAGGAACAAAGTCAGTTGGTCTTAGAAGACTCTGAAGACAAGAAAAGAATGCAAGATGTAACTCCTATTTCATCTTTTCTCACAGCTGAGTAGTAGACAACAGTATGTGGTTACCCCAAGGAAGGGGGTGGGGGAGTGGAAGAGGGAAAGGAGACCGAATACATGGTGATGAAGATGATTGGACTCTGGGGGGTGGGTACATAATGTGGTACACAGATCATGTATCATGGAAACGTATACTTGCAACCTACATGACCCTGTTAACCACTGTCACCTAATAAAAATAAAATAAGAATTAAAAAGTGAATCCTATCACGTTACCTCTGTTCTCTGAGCCATGCCATAACCAGAGAAAAAATTTTAAACACCAAACACAGCCTAGAAATCTGTTTCTCAGTAGCCTACCCACCCATAAGTATATACAGTAAGTAAAAAAGGAGCAAAGCCTTTCTCTTATGCAACCTTTGTATTTACTATCAGCTAAGAAACTCCACGATTCACCAATGTGTTAAGGGCAACAAAGATCTACATGCAGAGTCTCCCCTAAAGGTAGAGCAACAGTCAATGTTCATATACTCATGAATCCATTTTTCTTTCTCTTTATTGTGTTGAAATACACATATAACTTACCATTTTAACCATTTTTAAGTGTGCAGTTCACATGCATAGATTTTTAGATCACTTGAATACTAGACATTGTGACAGGTGTTATAAGGGTTATGAAAAATTGTTCTACTTTCCCATATCCAAACACTGGGATCTTTGGCCAGAAACGCAGTACAGAAATTCCGGAGAGAGAGCTGTTGAGAGAACTTGGCCACAGTGAGCCCTGGCTCAGTTGTGATTACAGATTACAGATCAGTCCTGTCACATGGTGTGAGAGGAGCGGTGGGAGGTCTTGTTCTCTGCAGACCATCCTCAATCTATTTGCCCACAAGAAAGCAAGAAGCAAGACTGAAGAAGAAAAATGGCTGGGCCCATGTCACTTTACCTCCCTGTCTCCTCCCGGCATACACGAAACAGAAAGGAGCCAGAGTGGCTGCATATGTAGTTACAACGGTGAAGAGACAACAGTCTGGACCACCAGCAAGCACATTACCAAGCCCTCCCCTGTGGAGAGAGTTAGAACGTAAGGAAGTGAATGAAGAAGTGAGAGAGTACACATACAAGCATGTGCAAGCCAGGGATGCATGTGTAAAGAGGTTACGAATTCTCTCCCCCGAAGTAACTGACAGAGTTCATGGACTAACACTCAGGCATACAAACCATACTACAAAGACATGGCAGAATATGGTAATTACTCTAAGTGGCACAAAAAGAAGACATAACAAATGACATCTGGCTAAAACTTAATCACATGGTATTGTTCAGTGCGGGATCCTGGTAATCCATATTATTCTCTAATACTTATGAAGCTTCAACGTAATATTCAAGAGAGCAAAGATCTCCATTTTTGCACACTATCATATGCACCCAGTGCTAGCTCATGCTAATAAAAATGGAATAAAGTCTGTTAAACAAATGAATATATTATTGTTAAATGTAAGAATTTTTTTGATAAAGAAAAATCTGTTTTTACCATGAAAATGGTATTTCCCTTATATATCAAAGGTTTTATGGAGAAAACAAACAGCCTCCTCATAGGCAGGGTTGTACTCTTGTTTTCAAGCTACTGGCAACAACAGTGCCTGCTACCGAGCAGTATCTATTAAATATTCAAAATAAAAGCCTTACAGATGGGAAATGTTATTTAACTGTATTTGGAGTAAAGTGAGAAACAGACTTTTAAGAACATCTGTGAACAACTGTGCTGGAATGCTCCTCTAGCGAGGTTTCTCAGTGGTGCCTGCGGCAAGGAGGAGACTGGCCCCATGGAGACACCCTCGCCTGTTCTGAAAGGAGTCCCATCTAGGAGATGAGGTTTAGGGAGAGAAGCTTGCTGGATTTCTATAGTGCACTGCTTCACTGTCTGTTGCTATCTCAATTTTTAGAAACTCATAAAGAAAGAAAGACTCATATTTTTGACTCCAGATTCTTGGTTCTATGAAGAGCCTGGCCTCTGGAGGCAGAGGAAAGTGGCTGACATTATGCTCCTCTCATCCTTTCGATGTCTACCCAGGAGGGAAGCAACACATGGAAGTTTAGAGTTCCGGAGGGCAATAAATTAATTCACAGGGCCTAGATAACGATAACAATATAACAATACCTCCAATTTTTGTCGTTCTCATCTATCAGAAACCCCCAAGAGGGTTTCTTAGGGGCATCTGTCTCTATTTTTGTCAGCACAGTCCCAATAGCCAAAAAGCAAAAAGCACTTCATCTTCTTCCCATGGTCTCCTGCAAAGTGAATTTGCCCTTGCTAAGCCAACTCGATTTCCCCTACTGGAGGAAGGAAGAGGGGAACACTGTCATCTACAGGGGGATCCCATATTAGAGCTATGCCACACTTGCTCTGTTGCACATAAAAGAAAAACTATACAAAAGGAACTATCTATCCCTGACAGAATTTTCTAAAACTTTTTGTGCCCAAAGTAGCAAGAATGACTACTGCACTGCTATAGCTATGCACAAATGTTCAAGGCCACGTATACACAAGTGGTGGTGTAACAGGAGCACGCCCCTGCCCTGGAAATGGAGGAGGGCTTGGAAAGTGCCAAAGACAAGAGCATGAGTGTCGGCTGCAGTGTGGCTGCCAACTAGCACATGTGGCTCTGGCAACCGACTGCATGCTGGCTGTGCAGGGGGTTCTGGAGGAAGCCTTTAGGTAGAAGAGCGGGTGGAAACAGGGCTCTCTTGGATTCTCACCTTTCCTGGCTGCAGAGGGGACAGAGTTCCTGGGCCCTGGGCCAGGGTCTTGGGGACTGTGTGGTCAAGGAACATTCTCAGGCCCCTCTCGAATGCTCCAGGGCCTTCCTGGAGCACAGCGGGCACTAGGCCCCTAAGAGGGGAGGGGAGGGGACTCTGGCTGGTGCACTTGGGGAGCATGGCTAGGCTGTAAGCCCTGTGCCCTTCCCCCACTACTAGAAGCCACAGTGGCAGCCAATCTGCTGCCCACACCTCCAGCACTGGCCTGTCAGGGGCAGTTTCCCACTGCTGCTGCCTGCCCCACCCATTCCAGCCAGGGCAGGCTTAGTGTGCTGGTTGGTGCTGGTCCTGGAGGCAGCGCAGCAGGAAGGGAGGTGTTAAAGGGGAGGCGGCCTGGGCCCCTGGACCTGGAGTACCTGGAGCCCGCACAAGCCCTGCACCCCTCCCTCCCTCATGGGAAGTCGCAGGGGCAACCGAAACTGTGCTGAGTGGGACACAGCGGAGGGCAGGGCTAGAGAAGACATCACACTGCGAGCAGGACACCTGGGTGCATGGGCTCGGAAAAACGCCTGAAGCCAGACATCAACTGGAACCAGCTAAGCCTTTATGTTTGTTTCTTTTCTTTTCTTTTTTTTAAGATTTTATTTATTTATTTTTAGAGAGAGGGTAGGGGAGAAAGATAGGGAGAAAAACATTGATATCTGAGAGAAATATCAATCAGTTCTCTCTGGTGTGCCCCCAACTGGGGATCTGGCCTGCAACCTAGGCAGGTGCCCTCACCAGTATCGAACCAGCAACCTTTTGGTTTGCAGGCCAGGGCTTGCTCCACTGAGCCACACCAGCCATCTATGTTTCTCGAAAGACGATACTTTTGGGTGGGAGAAGAGGTTCCCGGCACAACCTTGAACTGAGCTGGCAGAGGGCAGCAGGGTGATTTTCTTTGTGTGTGTTAGAGGAAACAGGCTTTGAGGCAGAAACTGCCATTTTTTTCAAACTGAATAGGCTTTGAATAAAAAATTCTTTCCTTTCCACTGAACTCTGCCTCCAGAGTTTTCGCCTGTTGGTGACAAGTAGTAGGACTCCACTGGTTGTTTGGTAGCAGTGTGTTATAAAAATCATTTTGTATACACTGCTACCAACCAAACTGAGCAGATTCTTGGCTTATATAGCTTTAAGTTTCTTTTCAGAATACCAAAAAAAGCAATATATATATATTTAAAAAAAACACGGAGGATACAGAAAAACACAAGTAAGGAAATAAAACTCAAACATAATCTCACCATTCAGAGATGGCAGAACTTATAAGAGTCTTTTCCATTAATTTTTATCAAGTCAGAGGTAGAACAAATCATTCATTACACATTCATTTGAACCATTTTTACTTAGTGCAGGCCAGCAGCTCAGTGCAGGAACCAGACTAGTGTAACTAACACGTGAGAGGGACCCCACCTCCTAGCTTCTGTCTATCTGCAAGGCAGCTGACCTTCAATCAGCTGAGACAGCTGTGTCCCAGTTACCAAGGTCTCAGTGACATCACTCTTGCGGGAGGCCTTTCGGTAGCGAATTTTGTAGCCAGTAATCTTCCCATTTTGTGTGGCTGGAGGAGGTGGCTGCCAGTGAATCATAATACTCTGAAAAAGACAAGTTTATAATAAAGGGAAAAGATGAAATATGTCAAAAGCTTGTTTCTAAACTTTTATGCATTATGATCCTATGTTTAAAGAGGAGGAACATAAAGGCAGTAGGGTGTTCAGAGTTTTATTATTTAATAATTACTCAAAAATACTTTTTAATTAAATGCCCGCCACCTCCCCACCCCCCCAACCAATGATCAAACTGGAGATTATATTTGCAAGCAGTATACTTTGGGCCCTTGATCTTCTGGGTGTTTAGCCAGAAAGATGACGACTGGGCAAAAGTCTCAAAAAAGTTTTCAGAAGAAAATATAAGGTCAGAGGCACATGGATTAGAAAGTAAACTGTTAACAGGGGTAAGGTTCTCTTCCTATCTCAATTGTGGGACAGCTGAAATTAAATAATTTCTCTTTAACTCTTCCAAAGGGGGATCATGAATTAACAGTTTGTTTGTTTGTTTGTTTGTTTTAAGGAAAAGGAGTCCAACAGTACTTTCTGAAAAGACCAAACATCTCAGATGTCTACGCAGCCCAGAAGGGCAGAAGGGGCTCTGGGCCTTTTAAGAGGTATACGTGCCTTACATGCACAATGAACATGACTAGGAGGGATGGTTTCAGCATCAGCAACCATCAGACATTCACTGGGCTCATCTCACAGGACTAAGGGACTATAGTGTCGTAAATGACTTACTTCTTTCTACCTAATCACCAAGGTTCTGAACTGTTAAGCTCTAGAATGTAATGATTTACGTAACAGTAGCAAATATACGAGGTCTGTCCAGAAGGTATCCAGCCATGCACTATGAAAAATAGAGACATTTACTGAGAAGACACAAGAAACACTGTACAAAAGACAATGATGCTTCAGTCCCCTTCAATGTAGGCACCTTGGGACCTCACACAGTTCCCAATTGCCATCAGCTGCCCCATCATATTTTCCTGTATCTCACTGACAGTCTGAAATCTCTTCCCTTTCAAGGGTGGTTTTAGTTTTGGGAAAAGCCTGAAGTCGCAGGGTGCCAAATCTGGGCTGTAGCGGGACTGAGTCACCTGGGCAATTTGACGGTTTGCCCAGGATGTGAAGCATGAAGGGGCACATTGTTGTGATGAAGTTGCCAATCACCAGCTGCCCATAGCTATGGCCTTCTGAATCATCCAAATAGTTTCCGTGAAGGAATGTTCAAGCTTAACACAAAATTTGATGCAGATTCATTGCTCTACTCGCTCAGTCATTTTGAATGTGACGGCCACACAATACACGTGCTCACTCAATGGCGTCTACCACCCCCACTGACGAGTGCAGTGAAGTCATCGTTGTTCACACGTGCATTCCAGTCCACTCTCTTGGCTGCCAGGTTACATCAATGTTGTGCAAACCATTCTCTTTATATTACAATGGCTGGACTTTTTCGTACAGACCTCACATTTAGATTGAGAGAGAAGCTGACATAATTTTGGCATCAGAGAAAGTCAGTAAAGTTTAAACAGGATAAAATGAAGTTGGCTTCTAAGCTCAGCTTTATTGGCAAGTATAATAGCTAGGTCACTTTACTTCCTGATAATGATTGTTTTGGTATAGACTCTCCCTCTCCATAAGCCCTTCTAATATAGCACTAAAAACGAACAACAGTAATATAAAGTTTTACCTTTGAATTTCTTACTTCTAAGGACAGATTCTGAGGAGCAGCACTGGGAGCTGAACAGGCAAAAAAAAAAGAACAACAACAAATAATTTTTTTTCCAAATCACCTGTCATTTGACTCTTCTTGGGTGGACTTTACACAAATGCACACCTCAACCACTGATCACGCTACCTGAAGGTCGACATACAGCTGTCAGTGCCACTGTGATGATGGCAGGGTGTGGATAAGGTGTGGTCACGTCTGACTCAATTAAAAATTGAGACCCCTTCATACATGTGCACCCATACCCAAGTCAGGCTGTACCTTTTGGAGTCAGATACTTATTTCAAAGATGTGACTGATTTTAAACTTTTCTAGAATGCAGATACATTCTGAACCTTCACCGTAGTCTTTTGATTATCCTTGGTGATAGCGTAGCATTATTTTAGGGAAGAGCCACAAATTTTCTGGAAACAAGTCTAATGAATATGGCAAGTGAGTAAAGCTGATAAAGGATGAACCCAGATGTATATCAATCAGTGAGTGTGGCTTTCTAGAGGAGTTCCAAAAGTGGTTTTGAGGGCAGTTCCCACGTAAAGCAAAGAGATGCTTCAGTGAAGTGACCCTCTGGATCCTCAAGACAACCCCACAGCAGGGAACACTCGTTTAGATGTGAGAAGTGTGGGACTGTTGCTTAAACAGCTGCATAACTTTAGCTCCTCACATGTTAGAACATGTGACAGGGGCATCTTGAAGTTAACAGTCCACACACCCTCCAGCATTCCTCTTTGTACTAACTAAAGCAAGCAAAGAGAATTTAAGTGATCCTGATCAGTTTCCTCTCTGGTCTTCTCTCCTAATCCATCTATGGAATCTTCTCTTGCCCTCTTTCAGACATTTGGTGACCAGGTATACAACTAAGTGCCCACTGTGCTATAGGCTTCTGGAGAACAGAGACTACTTCTTGCTCAATGTTGTATCTTGTACAAGTGCAGCAGGCCTCAGTCCTCAAAGGGTCTGGAGTAGGACTTAGCCACCCGCTCCATGAATGGCTCCAATCACCTCCCTGTTAAGAACCTTGACTAAGCTGCAGAAGCACCCACATAGCTGCTGTTGCTGTTTTCTTCTTCCTTCTCCTTCTCCTTTGTCATCATCATCGTCATCACTAACATTTGCTGCATGCTCTTACACGGCAGGGACTTAATCCTTGCAACAGTCCCACACAGGGGTTTCCATTACTATTCCCACATGACAGATGATGTCCAAATCTCTTGCCCACAGTATTTGTGTCAGCTAATGCAGGAACCAAAATCTGTCCTGCTCCCTGAGGGCTGCCCTTCACTGCTGTGCTCAGACATGCTCAGCCCCCGGACAGGCATTAGGGTGGACATGCCAATCCACTCAGCATGGTTAAAACCAACTCATGTGCTCATTTCAAAGCCCCTCAACTTTTAAAAGTCTTGAGCAACTGGCTGATGTAGCTGGCTAACCAAACTATACTTATATTTATTTTACCTAATTTATGTTGAAAATGTCAAACACACAGAACACAATTACAAGGATAATACAATGAACACCATGTACTGTTTTCCTGAATTCACCAAATGTTAATGTGCTGCCACGCCTGCTCTGTTTCTCTCACCATATTCGCACACACCCATCTGTCTATCTGCAGACTGTCTGAGGCGTCCCAAGATAGCCGCAGCGCCAAGGCACCCCCCTCCTCAACACCGCAGCACATGTCTCCTATGATCAGGCACAGTCCCCAACAAAACTCTAATGCCATGATCACTTACAGAAAATTTCATCTCAACACAAAATATTATCTAATGCACCTAATAGCACATCTAATACTACACATATTTAACATTAAGTAAATGTATCAACAGTGTCCTTTGTTTATTTTTACTCCCAGATCCAGGAACCAGTAAAAGATCATACCTATTTCATGTTATTTCATGTGTCTTTACCCTTCTTTAATCTAGATTCCAGAATGAGTTCTAACCTTTTTTCTTTCTTGAGACTAATATTTTTTAAGAATCCAGGCAGGTTTATCTTATTTTTGTTTTTGCATTATTTCCCCCAGTTTAGATATGTCTAGTTGTTTCATCATGACCAGATTCAAGTTAAACATTTTCACAGGGATCCAGCATGGGTGAAATAGATGTACTTACTAAGAATAATAAACTGTTATTGTCTGTTCTATTCTAAAAATACCGTATTTTTTGGACTGTAAGATGCACTTCCTCCCAAATTTGGGAGAAAAATAGGGGTGTGTCCTTCAGTCAAAATATAGCTTTACATTTACATTGGTGAAATATTGTTATTTATGTTATTAAATATTTTACCACATTTTTTGCTTCAAAATTTTTTTCCTATTTTCTGCCTCTAAAACCTAGGAACGTCTTATGGTCTGAAAAACACGGTACATATTTTTAAGCACTGGTCTTGACCTGCTTGATCTCTTTGGCAACCTGTAGTCTGAAAATTGCTGCTCTAGGTAATGGGTACGTGCATACACATAACTTAGCTTAGTTCTTTCAGTCACAGGTGAGGAATGAAACTGTCTTAAAACACCAAGGAAATAACAAAGACCTGTTTGGCATGCAAATATGATTGCTAAGTAGAGCAAAGCTAGCCTTCCCACAGCCCTTGAACCGTCTCTGTAACTAATAACCAGTAATATTTACTTATACAAAAGCCCTTACGGAAAACAACACTGAGAAGCTATTTGGTATGGCACTGCTGTGTTCTATAATCTCTCACTAAATCTTTACAGCAACCCAATGCACTTGGTATTATTCACATTTTTACATTAAAGATACTTGCTAAGTGACTCAGACACATTAAATGACTTGACTTGACCAAAGTCACACTACAAAAAAAGGTTTCTGGGATTTGAACAGGATCTTCTTGACATCAAAGCCCATGAACTCACTGCTAAGCCACCAGAGCCCCCAAGCACAGTATTTTGTTCCAAAGGAAGAAAGACTCACCATCTGACAATGTCTGAACAGCGACATCTTGTGTGGAGACCCCAGGACCATGTTTATTATAGGCTACTACTCGGAAACTATACTCTGTGTATTTTTTCAACCCATTAATGGTATAGGAGTGACTTGAAACATCAACATCCTTGAATAAAACAAAAACAATTTATATATACACACAACTCACAAAAAAGCTGCAAGAAAGAATTAACTACAAATTCTATATTTGACAGAATACAGATTTTATCCTTTATACAGAATGTTATTTAACATTCAAAGCAGATTAATCATAAACACTGGCAATTTACTGAGAACTAGTGCTTGTGTTTAGTTACCCTTTCTGGTAAAAACTACAGAATAAACCTTGGCACAAAGAAACAGAATCTGTCCACTTTTCATTTCCTATGCCCCCCCCCCCCCCCCGCCCCACATTTCTAGACTAACAAGCACTGAGTTTTGGAAATACAGTTCAACTCTACTATTCTAATCTATGGGTTGAAAATTGGCTTCATAAAATCATGTATGGTGTCAGATAGGTCCTAGACTTACGGGGACGATCACTTCATAAGGTATATAAGTGTATAATCACTAGCTGTATGCCTGAAACTAACATAATAATGCATGTCAACTGTAATGAAAAAAAGAAAAAAATGACTTTATCTTATACCTGTTCTTTGTCAGTCCCTTTTTCCATGTAGTACAATTTATAATTCTGAATTTCCCCATTGCCAGACAACGGTGTTTCCCAGGTGACAGTGATGGAAGTAGGGGAAGTTGCATGTGCTCGGATGTTGGGTGCTGGGCCAGGGAGCTGAACTAGAAAGAAAATTTTAAGATGGCAAGACATAAACAAAATTTACTGCACTCCTCAATAACCATTAGCCACAATGTCATCATGGCCACCTTTTAAAAACAATAAAAAACTAAAAAAATAATTGATAAGACTGAAGTGGTTTTAGGATAATATTAAACAAATTTCTCTTGTTATGACTTAAAACCAAAGTTTATCTGTGAAGAATCTCAAGTTTATTAAAAGAAAAAAAAAAGGACACCAGACAATTCCTCCTGTGGGTTATAAACTCCTAGTTTGGCAGTGGAACAGCAGCACGTACGAAGCTATCGTCACAAAGAGGGAGCCTGTGAGGCAAGTGGGGTTGGGGGAACCGACAGAGTCCTTGTTCACAAAGAACTCTGTCTAGAGGGAAGTCAGATATATTTTATAAATATATAAAAATCCGTTACAAATAATGTCAGAAGTACTAACAGTTAAGTAGCGATGTAACCAAACCAGGAAGGAACAGCCCTAGATGGGTAGCTCAGTTGGCTGGAGTGTCATCCCGTGCACCAACCGTGCACCAAGAGGCTGAAGGTTTGATCCCTGGTCAGGATGCACGCAGAAGGCAACTGATTGATGTTTCTAACTTTGATATCTCTCTCTCCCCCACCCCTCCCTCTCTCTCTAAAATCAATAAACACATCCTTGAGTGAGGATAAAAAAAAAAAAAAAGAAAGCATACAATCCTGCTTTGCGAGGATTTGAGTAGGAAAGAGAAAGATTAGCAATGATTTCTGTGGAACAAGAAAAATGAATGGTTTTTTCGATTCTAAGGGGAAAATTATTCCAGCAGATGAGGACTAATATGTGAGAAGAGTGTTATGTGGTTCAGGCTGTAACAGAGAGAAGATGCAGGACAGAGAACACTGAAAAGGACGCCAAGAGCTGGATAATGAAGGACCTTTAATGCCCTGCCACGGCATCTGCATTATCTCAGATAGTTATTGAAAAATTATGAGCAGAAACATGACACAATCAGGTATGTGTTTAGAAAGGATATGTGAGCACATGCATGGAAGAAAACAGTAAGGGAACAAGACACAATGAAAGAATAATTTTAAAACAGCTAGCTTTTATTGAACATTTACTGTCAGTCCAGCATTGAGAGCTTTACATATATTTAAGTTACATCTATTTAATCTTTGCACTAATGCAAATGAGGTGGATACTGTTATCATCCCCATTCACAGATGAGGTTGAGAGGTTAAGAACCATTCCCAAGTGATGGGAAGTTAGTGAGTGGTAGAGCCAGGAACTGATGAGCACTTTCTGATTCTAAAACATGGACTCCAGAAGACCAGTGAGGAGATCATTATGACCCCTCCACAGGACGTATGTGCCTGGAAGACTCAATGGTTGGTTGAATACATGCTGGTCAGCTCTAATTCCCACAGCGTCTCACATACCTTTAGACCTTTTCACTATATTCTTTTTGTCTGACTGATAGGTTCCAGCCTCAGTTTCTACATAAATCCTGGGTGGTTGCCTAGACCAACACTTTGCTGGATCCTCTATTTGAAAATAACTTCTCTGGTGCTAGTGGTTCTGTAACAGACACCCATTAGATTTAAGGAAGGGAAAAAAAAACTAACAAAATGTAAAACAAACTGGCTTTCTTAAATAATGGCACCACAGCTTAAAATTAGTTTTGCTACCAAAGTAGAGATACCTGATTATGGATATTCTTGACAGTGGTCTACTTTTTAGTCCTGAGTCATGTTACTCAATGTTAAGGGTGTAATCTGTGCATCTCAACAAGTGGGATTTGTCACACTTCTGCTGATATGGAAAACTTTCCTCTAACACAATAAAGGGGAAAGAAAACAAAACAGTCCCCAAATTCCCACGAAATCACTTTTAATACATTCATTGGCTAACCTACACATAGGCTAATATGATCCTAGAAAGGGTGCTAATCAATTCTTTTGTTTTAGCTGTACAGTGGCCTAGTAAATGGAAAACAACTGAAGTTGATTTGTGAAGCTAAATACGTAATGTATTTTCCAACACCACGCCTCTGCATGGCCCCAGCGCCTGCAGTGCAGGGCACGCTGCTGCTCGCTCATGCCGGCAGCTGCTGCCCGCTCACGCCGGCAGCTGCTGCCCCTACGCACACCCTCCGCAGAACCTGCTGCCCCATCCACATGTAGTCTTACTGACAACTTTCATTCAATCAAACTCCTGAACAGATGACTGTGCCGCCTACTGTCCTTGTGACAGCACATCACACTCCTGTCAGTTTACCCGTCTCTGGCATCAGACTGTAAGCTTCTTGTGGACAGAAGTCAAGTCTTACTCATCTCTACATCTCGACCCATCTTTACATCAGTGACTGGCACACATGGCAGGCACTCAAAAAATCTACTGCCCCTCACACTTTTTTCTTTCATTTTCAAATTGACAATGACCCTTCTAGTCCAGTGGTTCTCAACAGTTTGACTCATAAGCTCTGATATGATAAAAAAAGCCACAGGCTCTTCCCCAAGGAAAACGTGACTACGTACAGACACGCAAATATTTTCAGAAAGTTCACAGCCGTAGGGTGGAACTCTTGCACCGAATCAAACTCAGTGGCCTTTTCCTTTATTTCCATCGTGACTCACCTGGCATGCAGAGTTCGGTCCTATTTTGGGAATTTGGGTCATACTGCTTCCCTCCCCAAGAATGCTTCATCTAAGTCAAACGTTTTCAGGCCAATTCTCATCTCTTCCTAGGAGCCTGCCTTCAGATACCTAGCTTTTACAGTGATTGTTCCTTGTTTCATATCCCAGTATTTCTCATAAATGATACCTGTACATGAGAGTTAATGGAGGAGAACTGAGCTTGAAAACTAATAGGCTGTTTCTGCTCTTATCGGAACACGGTAACTGTGGAACTCAACATCCTTTCCCTGTAATGAAAACACATTCTTTATTTAAATCCACCCGCTGACTCTCTGATGGCTCTCTTGCTCTTGACAGGGTTTGATTCCTGATCTTTACGTTGTATCACTGGCATGATCAACAGCCTCCCAGCTCAACTGTCCATTCTTTAAGACGAGAAGTCCTACCTTGTGCATTCCCTGCATCTCCAATACCCTGTGCAGGGCTTGGTATGGGAGATACTCAATAAATATCTGGTGACAGAATTATCTGCTCCAGCATTAGGAAGTGACGTTCCACAGCTTCTGGTCTTTACTTATTCTACCCATCAGTCCATGAAAAGTCTTTGAATTACTTCTGTAGTTTCACTGGTAAAGTCATGAAATCTGTTTAGTTCCCGGGTCAGTAGCTTCCACTAACGCCTCACAGCTATATCAGCCATAGCCAAAGTGAATGAAATCTTTGTTACTGGAAGCTTAACAGTAAAAGAAAACTGGAGAAGGCTACGATGATAAACAGTGGCCTGTGTTAATAGAAGGTAAAAGTGTAGAAGAAAGCCTCATGGGAAAAGCATTAATAATGATTTGATCGCTTCTTACAATTTCAGGCCTATACTTTGCAACCAAAATTTAAGATGTACAAAACATTTATAAAACAAATCAACCTGACACTCATTTCGGTTGCAGAAAATCTTAAGAAATGTAATTGGAAGTAACAGTATTTAACACAAAAGACTACAGGCCCAAAGCAAAGCCGTGAAGAGATGCTGACGTACGTACGGACCACGCTGAGCCTGGGGATGACCAATACTATGCACCTACTTCCTGTGTAGGGCACCAGATTCTGGGAAATCAGAAAGATTCTAGAAGGCAGCTGAACTAGGTCTTAAAGCGTCGGTAAAATTTGAAAATGGAATTACATTGTCTTATACTACTTGCTACTGTTTGATGTGAATTAATTTTCTCTCTCACAACTAATTCATAAAATCCTTAAAGGTAAGAAAGTGTTACATTCTGCACTGCTGTGGTGTGCAAGGCTACAGGCAGGGCCGAGGGAGTGCTGAGACGAGCAGAGACTTACCCTCAGGCTGTGTTTCCACGTGCAGAGGGGCTGAGCTCTCCCCAGAGCCATGCTTATTTTGAGCCATCACTCTGAAGACGTACACGGTCTCTGGCATTAGATTTTGAATGGTTACCTGCATTTCTCCCGGGCGACTGGTATTCTCAACACGTTCCCTTTAGACAAAGAGGGATTTGGAAAGAAACAACATTGATTAGGAGAATTTCTAAAATACGCAGTTTTATTTTTATTGCAGTACCTGTATACCACACCACATCAAAATCTCACCAATTTATATCAAATTAACTCTCAAAAAAGGAAACTTTTGAGGATGAAACAGTGCAAGAAGAACAGAGAAACCTGCGAAGAGCAATGTCATGCATGTCTGGTAACTTACTGATGTTCTTGTTTAATATTACTGATATTGCTGGTTATATGATCACAACTTCTTTGCAGAGAAGACACAGACTAAGTCTTCCCATTGCCATTTCAAATGGGGCAGCTGGTCATCAACTGTGTAGGCTTCAGAAATTACTGACTTTTAAGGGGTGATTCTCAGGAAGACAAACAGAAGGTGATTATAGGCATGACTCAATTTTCACAGAAAACAACAAGGATGCTGTGCATATTTTGGATAACAGACTCTCAATAAAAGGACAACTAGAAATTATGACTTTTAAAATTGGGAAGGAAATGGTAAAAATTCAACGAAAGTTACAAGTAACCTAATCTATAAAATAAGTTAATCATGACACTGATTTTTATTATTTTTTTAAAAGAATACTTTTTGAACTATTTTTCCAAAATGTTTTGAAATGTTTGACAAATCTTATCACAAACAGTACAAACTAATCTAGCAGTCTAGCATCATGAGATGAAAATACAAAAGCAATTTTCCAGGTTCTTTAAAGAAAGTACCATCTAGGCTCAATCTGGGGGGTCTCTGTGCCCACATCTGGGTCTACAATTATGCTCAGCCCACTGTACTCACTAGAACAAAAACCAGATCACACTACATAGGCGTTTTCAACAAACAATGTGAAGGAATTTATTCGTATTAGACAAAGAACTAGCCTTTAAAAATTGCCAATCATGTGAAGAAAGATCTGTATCTATCTGGAGAGAGTAATAATAAAAAGGTCCCAAACTAGGAAGAAATTATTTGAAATTATCTAATCTATTGAATTATATTTCCAACTTTAAAATGTTGATAATTTTCCTTGAAATTACTGATTAAAATTTTAGTTCTACGTCACCAGCTTGTCTTACTGTATATGAACATCTGCATTTTAGAGATGGAAGTGTTTTTCAATAGTTTTCTGTAGTTATTTAATCTACCTTCTTTTAATTAAAAAAAAAAAAAAAAACAAATAGTACCCACACCATATTTATAGAGGTGTTTTTTCCCTATAATCACATGCATTGGAAGAGTACTATGGTAACAAAAGTTACTGCTCAGAGAGACATTTGAGATATTTATAGATACAATTTTTTCTTCAGCTAAACCTCTAATTCACAAGATTTAGGAAGAGCATGGCCACTGACTTCCTACATTTGAGGTTTCTGACACAATGATTGTGGCATAAAAGGAAGTATGGTATTTTATCTCTCACCAAACCAGCTATTTCCAACCTTGTTCATCTCATGGCACACATAAAGTAATTACTAAAACTCTGCAGCACACCAAAAAATATTAGATTTTTTTTGCCAATCTGACAAAAAATAGGTATCGTTTTTATTCATTCACACTGAATGGCATTGTGTTGGCTGTTGTCATTTTCTGATCTGACAGTCTAGGAGAAAAGAGGTCAATGCCCCTGACTAAATAGATGGGCACTGCATATCGTAAATATTCTTGAGGCAGTGGTTGAAAATTCCTGTACTAAACTAAAAGCTCTGCCTGAGAGTACAGGATAGGTCCCTTTTGCTCACTCTGTGCTTCAAAGTCTAAACAAGTTCCCTCTGGAAAGATGAGAGTGCTATTTTATTATAAATTGAAGTGAAAGGCTGTCTCATGTATGTTTACATTCTACAGAAGTACTCAGCAGAATGCTCACATGCAACAGAAACATCACAACTGTGTGCTGAGGAATGGAAATTTGCCTTCCAATACCTAAATCCTGTAGATTAATGATACCACATGCATCTTTGGTTTGTTCTATGTGAAAGGGAAAAAAATGGGAGAAATGAGTGAAAATAACTAAAAACCTAGAATAAGTTTCAATAAAAACTTTAAAATTAAAAAAGTTAGCAACAGTTATATGTCTCTAAGATTAAATAACCAGAAACTAAAAAGGCTTCTAATATTAGACTGGTCTGAGGTTGCAGAACCAAGTGTCAGTCTAGCTAAAATCTTCAGGGCAAGATAGATCCAGGGTGAATTATAAAGGACAATGCTCATAAATGTGTGAGATTACAGTGGGCCTTAGATGAGAATGTGTTTGCTAAGAGTCAGAAAGAAAGAAAGAAAAAGCTACACTTGATATGGAGATAGTGCGGGGCACTAAGTTAGGCGCTCCAGTTCCAGCTCTGACAATCCTACGAGCTTTCCAAGGGACCGTAGGCAAGTCCCTAACGTTTTCTGGGCCTCAGTTTGTTCACATGGTAAGTGAAGAAAATGAAATCAGCACGGCAAACTTTTCCTTTAAGGGCCATATATTTCTTAAATATTTATAGGCCAAGAAGAAAAATGGAAAATATTATGTAGTTACTTATTACAATGTAACCATTCAAACATGTAATAACTGCTCTTAGCTCCTGGGTCATAAAAATAACAAGTGTGATGTGGCCCAGGGCCCACAGTGTGCCAACTCCCAGACCAGACTAACAGACGTCCATCTCTAAAATGCTATTCATTTCTGGAATAACTTCCTCTGTGTTCTCCCCTTTGTAGCTAATACCACAAAGGCGTTGCTGTCTACATTAAAGGTATTGAAAATAAAAGGTGGACATTTCATAGTTGAAAAGGTGGAGCAAGGACCTTTTGAAACTCAGGAACCCAATAGAGTTTTGGTAGCTCTTTGACCAAGGCACGTAGCGCCACCTGGTGATTGAATTTTCAAAGGCAGGAAGTTGGTTTACAAGTCTGAAGAAAACTTATTCTCATTTTGATGAGAAAATTTAAGCTTGTAACAGTTAAATAAATTTTTCTTTATAAAACAAGTAACCAGGATCTAGCCTTTTTACTTGTGTTCTTTCTACTCCTTCACCGCTTCTATTCAGAAATCATAAATTTAAGTAATGAAGTGACAGAACATATTACACAGTCTAGTCTCCAAACACCTTCCTTTGAAGTATTTCACTATTCTATCCACTGCAAGCCACTGATTTTATCTTCACCAAGGCCATACCTACCACACTCCCAGATGAACAAAACCACTACCCAACTCATTTTCCTAACTCCATTTCTTCTTCCCTTTAATCTTGTGTGGTACTCTCAAAGTAACGCTCATAAAACTTATTTAATAAAATCACAGTTCACACTTGCTCAGAAGTTTAAAATGGTCCCTTCTTAACTGATTATGCCCAAATTCTTACTGGTATGCCAACATTTTGCTTCAAACTTCCACTTTATTATAGTATGTAATTCCTACCAAAAATGCTGGGCCAGTTAGACTAGTTTTCTTAGTTTCCCACCCTTCAAACGCCCCCCCCCCCCCTAAATTGGACCTTCCTTGCATCATCTCTTCCTTTACACTATATCCCTTACCAATTTAACCTTCATATTTTTCTCAGTTCCAACTTCGTTTATTATCATCCTGCTTATTTCAAATCTAGTATACATCTAAAATTTTGTAATGTGACAGATTTTCATTAAAAACAAAAGTATATACAGTTAAAAGTTTGAGCTGTTCTTGCTCCTTAAAACCTTGTCCTACCCTGAGACCTAACTATATTGGCCTGCATCTCACCAGATCTCTTTGAGCCAGGCTCTCTCAGCCTCAGCATCACTGAGACTGGGGGCAGGAGAATTCTTTGTTGTAAGGGGCTGTCCTATACACTGTAGGATGTTTATTAGCATCTCTGGCTTCCACTCACTAGATGCCAATAAGCATCTCCTCCCATCTGTTATGATAATCAAAAATGTCCCTGGACACTGCTAAATGTCTCCTGGGAGGCAAGGGACAATCACAGCTGTAGGGATTTATATACACATCAAAATATATAGACATAAGTCACTTAACAGTGCCTGCATCATACTTCATACATAATATACTAATCATGTACCTATTCCTCTACCAGAAGACTGTTTCTTTTTCATTAGAACAATGCTTCAATAAACATTTTATATGAGAGCCCTATGTATATCTGTATACCTACAGGACACCTGGAAGTGTAATTGTTAGATTGAAGGGCATGTGCACCAAAAAGATACAAAAAAACTGCCAAATCGCCTTCTGCAAAGGCTATTCTAATTTATATTTCCATCAAGAGCCCAGAGCAAATTTCTTCCCAGCATTTAACTTGCCGAACACTGGAAATTATCCACTTAAAATTTTTGCCAGCCTTATAGGTAAAACATGCTAACTCATTATTTTGGATTTCTAAGACTGGTAGTAATAGTGGAAACTGTTTTTTAACTTTAATGAACTTTCCACTAACTTCTATGAATCATTTCCTCATACTATTTGCCTCTTGAGATATCTGTCTTTTACTTAGGATTGTTGGAGCTCTTTCCACCGACTGAACATCAATACAATCTTTTATAAATATTATACATTTTCCCACCTTATGACTTGGCAGTTTGACTTTGTTTACGTTTTATCACATGGAATTTTACTATGTTGTATAACAATAAAAATAGCTTCTCTTTTTCTAAAACACACATTTTAAAAATATCTCTTGATCCATCTGTAATTTGTTATACATAATATATGACAGAGATAGAACTTTTTAAAAAATCCTCACCTGAGGATATGGTTTTGATTTTTTAGAGAGAGAGGAAGGGGGGGAGAGACAGAGAGAGAAAAACACCGATGTGAGAGGAAAACATTGATGGATGGCCTCCTGTGCGCTCCCTGACTGGGGATGGGACATGCAACCGAGCCACCTGGCCCGGGCAGAGAGACAGAACTTTTATTCTTTCCACATAGTGGAATTAATTATTTCAACATAATTTCCTGAATAATTGTTATTTCTTCATTGACTGAAACGAATTTATTCTCTTAACGAATATTTATTTAATGCTGCTGTAGGCCAGGCTCTGTTCTAGGTGCTAGTAGTACTCTATTGAACAAGACAGATACGATAAATAAGTCAGTAAAAATGACAAAATTTCAGAATGTTACATGCTGCAGAAGAAACGCAGAGAAATAAAACAGGGTGGTGTGACAGCAGTGGTACTTGAATAAATGTTTAACGGTTGGCTCTGGTTTGCAGCCCTTGTCACTGTAGATACACCCGCCATGCCATCAGGCTTGCAAAGTTTCTTGAAAATTTAATAATTGCCTTGGGAACAAGGTGGCTCCCGGACAGCACAGTGTGAGAGTGACTGAGAGGCTACGCTGAGTGGGTGCATGAAGCCTGAGGAGGTGTCATCCGAGGGTGACAGACAGGAGCCAGACACAGTTATTTGTGAAGGAAGCGCACAAAGGAGGAACAGGGCCTGGCAGTGAAAGCGAGCTTGCTATTCTGAGGAATGCTAAATGCTTTCTTTCTCCTGTGAAATTCTACAAAATTTGTAGTGAGATTTGAAAGCCAACTGGAGACTTTTTTAACAGATGCTGTTTGATAGTCATGTCTTGACTTTTTGTGTCAAGAACTGTGTTTCCACATTTTTGTAATTCCCAAAATAATCCAGTGCAGGGTTCAGACAGACGTTACCCCACACGCGCTTCCGTCTATCTAGCTCAATCACCACTCAGACTTCTTCAGAGTGCTAAACCAAGGAGTCTCCACTTGATCAAGGCTCCTGCAGCTGCTGAACTCATCAGTCCGGTATTAAAGACAATATATATCAAATGCCAGCTCTTCAGTAGAAATACAAACTTTATTTCACAAGTTAAGGCCCAAGCGAAACAGACATTTTAACTTTCTTTTTTTTCTGGGGTGAAGTAATAGCACAACGAGGAAACTCACTCAGCAATGCTAGGAACACAGAGTTAGCACATGGTATGGTTCTTCCCAAAGAGTTTATAATCAGGTTGGGCAAACAAAAAAAATGCACATAAAAATACAAAAGTAACAACTTATGGCAATTTAAGATCTATGAGTTAAGTGACCCGTGAGTGTCACAACATGAGTGGTACACACACACATCTACGAGAAATGCTATAGGTACTGGAAAGGGCAGAGAAAGCTTTAGGAAGGATTATGGGGCTCCCTCCAGGGCCGAGAGGGTGAATTGAATTTAGCTTTAGCTGAGAAAAGGGAAAGGGGGATGTGAGCCAAGAGACAAGATTGGGGAAAAAGGCTACACAGTGACAAGAACTAGACCACTGCCATTAGAAAGTGAGTTCTGCTAGGTGGTGAGGAACGAAAGGGTGGACAGACAGAACACAGCTGAACTGTGGAGGGAAGGAGCCTGGGGATTCTGGATAACCTGTAAGCAATGGAAAGGCAATGTGAGGTCCTGGAAAGGGTGGAGATAGAAAGGAATTTAATGAAAATTCTGTTTTAGGAAAATTAATCTGTAATTTCTCCTGTGTCATCAAGGAGACGCCCTGAAATTCAGCAGCCTACATACACACGAGGGTACAGACAGTCATTTGAGACTGGATTAGTGAGTTAAGTCTACTTAATTTTTAGAATCTGGAAGTTCTAAATAAGCTTTAGTTTATTAGACTGTGCTGACTGAATCTGATGAACAAAGGGTAGCCCTGGTTACATGTTAATACTTCAACCTAAATAGCTCTATCTACCCTCTCTCCAAGTCAGCCCAGAAAGGCAGGAAAGAATACTAAGACTTCAGTCTGTTTGGGTAATTTATTTCTAATGACCTACAATTAGGAAAGACGCATCTCGGTGATCACAGAGCCAGGGTGAGCGTGACTGGGCTGGGTGCACCAAGATGGAGCCAATGGCCTTCAGACAAATGGGTACTTACCTAGCAACCCCCTCCTTGGTATAGAAGACAGAGTAGGTGAGATTGTCTCCATGAGGATCTGATGCAGGTGTCCGCCACGTCAATTTGATGAAGCGGGTGGAGACCAGGGAGGCCACGACATCTCGAGGAGCTGAAGGCAGTGGTCCCGCGGTGGCTGGTGCTAGATGGTCAGTAGTGGCACTGGTCAGTGAGGTGGGAGGTAATGTTGGGATGGCAACATCTTGTCATGTGCAAACATTGGGGAATATGAAGGGAAAACCACGACGGTTTTAAAAAAGAGAACAGAAAGAACAAAAAACAAAAAAGAAATAAACAAAACCACGATGGGAAAGAAAATAAAATGAATGAACATAAAAAAGGCCATTAAACTGAAGGCTAGCATGCAGGCCAGGGGGAACTACTGAAAACTAATGGTCACTATTCAAGGCACATCACTGCTGAGCAGGCAGACTTTCTGGTCACTATAATGGTTGTGGGCAAGGACAGGGAGGGTGAAAGCTGAGAGTACAACATCTCACAGGACACAGCAGTGCCCAAGTAATGTTCTTTAATCCTGAAAGCAGCACACAGCACCTGTTGAACTTTGCATGTGAGTCTCCTATGTGATAAAACCTCAGTATTTTCTACTTCATCAAACCATGAAGCAGTGTGTGTAGCGTGCATGTGCCTGGTTACACTCCTCAGAGACCCCAGGCACCGTGGCCTCACTGAGAACTTTGGGCGTCCTCAGCTCTGCAGGGATTCCAGGGCCGCATTTTTCACGTTAGTCTAACATGTTAACTTCTGCTCTGTGTCGTACCCAGGGAATTTTGTATCCTCTGTATCCAGGGAAGTTTGACAACCTTCATCACTTTGCTAGGTTATAGTTCATCTGCTATCCTATTTGCTATTAACCATAATAGCATAAAATTGTGAATCAAACATTCCAAAGTCATAAAAATACAATGCACAGGCAGCTTATCTGTACGTTACAGTTCTCACCAGAGTATGTTACCAGGGATGGGCCAGGTGGAGCAGTTCAAAGTCAAAGCTACGTATGCTGTAGTTGTGGCTAATGTTCTTACCTCCTAAGGCAGTCCCATGAACAATTCTGATTTTACAAGTTTATTCCTAATACTAACCCAAAATCTCCTTCACCTTGGGTCCAGAGAGCACAAATTTAATCTTAGAGTTTTTAACTAAAGGAGTTCATTAGTATTGTGTCATAACCTTAATGGGGAAATCAGTAGAACAGAAAGAGAGGAGAACATGAAAATTCTCTGCCTAGTTTTCAATGAAATAGCACAGCAGCAATCCCTTGGAAATGTCTCTGAACTGCAAGAAACTCTAAAGTGAGGCAGTCTAAATAAATATGCCAGAAAGAATAAATTCTTTAAGGGAAAAGGCAGAGGAAGAGCAACCTAAAGTCTCTAGATGTGTGAAGAAGGGGAAACAGTATTCCAATAGCCATCATTTACTGCACATTTTCTACACAGCACTGTAGATCTGCATATAAACTCATCTGATTCTTACAAAAACTCCAGAAACAGGTACAGTGCTCTCATATATCTGTACTTTACATGCGGAGACTGACATTTAAAAGGGCTCACTCACTCATCCTAGGTAACCCATACTAAGTGGTAAAGTGTTAAAACCAAACTTGGTTTTTAGTTTAAGAGGCCTCTGGATTTAGCCAACAGGAGTTCCAGTCCTGCCTGTACCACTTACCGATTAATGTCACCTGAGGTAAATCAATTACTCACTCACTTGTTCCTCTTCCTCTTGAGGAAATGCTTTTAAGAGTGCAGAGTGCTATCAAAATGTAAGACTATGAAGTCATAGTTCAGATACAACTCCAATGGCCACCAAGGCCTCATTCTCATCCCTTATACTTCAACAGATGTGCTGCCTCAAAGGACATAAATAGCCTCACTCGCGGCTTTCCCACATGCTGTGTCAGTTTGACCCCACAAACCACGTACACTGACAAGACTAGGTGTTGGGGTGAGGGGTGGAAAGCAGTGCAGTATTGCCACGGCTTCTGTACAGGCGAGTGCGTTGTTAACAGGGAAAGGGACAGCAAACTGAGGGAGAGGCAGTGAACTTCGTCTGAACTTGTGTCTAAAGTAAAGATCCGACATCCACAAGAGAAATGTATAGGAAGCAACTGGAAATGTGGATCTCTGATATTTGTAAAGTCACTAAAACCCTTAGAGAAACAGTTCAAAGTGGCCTGAAGAGTCCTACTTTGCTGCTTCATTTCTGTGCCTGCCTAGAGACACAGTAAGCTGCCTCTGAGTCTGACCCAACTCACCAAACTAAATTTTTCCAACTACTCGCTGGCTGGAGAAGAGAGAGAGCTTGTAAAGCAAGGTAGTACTCGACCACAGTTTCAAGTACAAAGACATTATAACTTGACTCAGCCACTTCCTAATAATGTAAAATTGGGCCAGTCACTTAGCCTGCCCACCCATGTCCCAGGCTGATATGAACGAGATGAGTATCAGTAAGAAATGTGTATGTGGAAGCAAATGTTATCACCATGACAAGCCTAAGTGGGTGTCAAACACAAGAATATTAAGTATAAAAAGGCAACTAGGAAAGGACCATAAGCAGGGAGGACTAGGTGATGGAAATACGTAATGGGCAATAACTGGAAGAATCCCTCAGAGAAATGTAATTAGCCCACTGAACTTCTGTTGCACACATCTGTGATTCTTTAATGCCACCCAACATTTCCCACTTACATTTTTCCTGTTCGTGTTGCAGCACTAACTTATAGGCCACTTGAGGATAAAATTTGAATCTGTTTTATCTGGGAATCACTCACCATTCCTTTGTATATTTATTGAATTACTAAGTGGAAGGAAATTCAGGGCGGATGTTAATGCAGTGGTGATCAATGTTTTTAGAATCTCATTACACAAGGCAATATTCGAATCTTTTTAGCTGACACAAGGTATATACAGATAATATTTACATAATGATGTTATATCTACATTTGCTTTCCAAATGTATTTTTATCAGTTATACATGAAGTAAGAGTATAAATAATGCTGGATCACTATAACTGATACCTACACAGCCACGGCAAAAGTCCACGCCTACTGCAGAGCTCGTGTTCAACACCCACTACCCCAAGACTGGGTCATCTGCTGCTGTTCTGGCTCACATGTGGCTGCACAGTAAGGGAAACAGCCTGATATGATCCCAGAGAACCAAACAGGCAGTTAAGTTACACCAGGATCAATGGCATGATGGTGTAGATTCGTTTGAGGAGGTCAACAAATCCTCTTCACATTTTGGCAACTATAAAACTATACAAAAAAATCTTGTCAAAAACTTGGAACTATCCAAAGGCATACAACCAACTGAGGCATTTACATGAAATCTATTCTACTTAGGGAAAAATAGTAAATCTGTGGCATTTTTGCCTGGGGCTGCTCCCAGCCCCTAGCTCTGTTGGGGTGGTCTTCAATCAGGGTAAGGCAGGCCCTGGAAACCAGTAGCTTTGCTGCCGCCGCCAGAGGGGACTCATTTGATGTGGAGCATTTTTAGTTCAAGTGGCAATCTTAGTGGCAAGTGCAGAGAACATTAAATGTGTTCGTAAACTAAAGAAAATGGCCAGGAACTATGCAGGGTCTCAGATTTTACCATATGAGTTAACAAGACAGTTATTACTGTCCCATGGGTGCTGGCAAGGGCACAAGTCTTGCATCAAAGACAAAGAACCTTGTTACTTAGGGCGATGGCAGTAGCCAGTACCTCTTGTTTGCTTCCATTAGTTCCCCATGATCCCCGAGTCCCATGGAGAGCATGCAAGGGCCCAGGATGGGTGCCTGTGCATGCCCCAGGTTATTAGAGAAGAACCCTGGACTTGAGGGACTTGACACTTTTATAGCAAGGGAAAGCAAGCCCCCAGACAAAGAACAAGTCTGCTATGGATATCACATTTAATTCTGTTTGGTCAGAAACACACTTTATATGGTTTCAGTATCTTTAAATTTACTGAGACTTGTTCTGTGTCCCACCATATGGTCTATCCTGGAGATGGTCCCACACAAGGTGGGGAAAAAGTAGGTTTACAGGTGTGAGTACAAGTAACACAAAGTTTGTTCTGGTATTATTTATTAACTATTGTATTATTTTCCACATGAACAAATGCAAACCTACTTCTGCCCCACCCTATGCATAAAAAGTGTGTCTGTAACTGTTAGGTGGAAATTCTATAATGCCAGTTAGGTTAAGCTGGCTGACAGAGTTGTTCAAGTCATCATCGATACTCTAACTTTCTCTAATTGTTTTACCAGTTTTTGAGAGTGGGACATTAGTATCTCCAACTATTATCACTGAATTATGTATTTCTTCTTTGAATATAACAATTATAAATGCTCATGTATCTAACAGAGCCCCAAAATACTTGAATTCAAAGAAATCTGGGATCCTAAATATTTAGAAATCAAACAATCCACTCCTAAATAACCCAAATTCAAAGAAGAAATTGCAAGAAAAAAATTTTAAAGTATTTTTAACTGAATGAAAATGAAACAACATATTAAAAATTATGATATACCTAAATCTATGTTTAGAGGGAAATTTAAATACTTTTATCATAAGAGAAGTCTCACATGAATGACCTAAGCTCACACCTTAGTAAAAAGTGTGTATCTTAAATGTTCACACGCACACTCACACACAAAGGTAATTGCAAAGTAAAGGGCTGCTAAGTAATTTTGCTGCAGGAACCCTTTCACAATGCACACACACATCACATCATCATGCTGCACATCTTAAATACCGGGCTGTCCAAAAAGTTCATTTGGTTTTTCTATACACTGGCTCTAGTAGTGCTTAACTGTCTTTAACTTCATTTGAAACAATTCTTTAGACTGTATTGTGACAGCTGTTGTATCAGTGTGCATTTGGAAAAAACTTATCAAAATTGGTGAATTTTTATGTAGCCATTTTAATACTGAAGATGGAAGAAAACGCACATTTTTGGTGTATCATGCTTATTATTTCAAGAAAAGTAAAAACACAACTGAAACACAAAAAAAACGAAAAGATTTGTGCAGTGTGGAGAAGGTGCCATGACTAACTGAATGTGTCAAAAGTGGTTTGCGCAGTTTCGTGCTGGATGATGCTCCGTCATCAGGCAGACCAGCTTAAGTTGACAGCGATCAAATCAAGACATCAACTGAGAACAATTAATGTTATACTATGCTGATATACTCAAAATATCCACATCAATAAAGCTACTGATGAAAATGAAAAATGTGTCTTATTTTATGGGAAAAAAAACAGACTTTTTTGCCAACTTAATATATTACCATTTATTTGCCAATTATGTCTCAGTAAAGCTAAAAAAATTAAATTTCAGCCAAGTTATTAAAGAATGATTATGAGACTGACTAAAAAAGTTGAGAAGACATAAGTTACAAAAATCAAGAATTGAAGAAGAGACAGTACTACCAACATTATATTTAAAAATTATAAGGGAATATTATAAACAAACTTATGTCAATAAATCAATGTAGAAAAAATAGAAAGTTTCTCAGAAAGACAAAAATACCAATCCTGCTCAAGAAGAAACACAACTCTGAACAGAATTTTAACATACAGAGAAACTTAGTTAGTAAATAAAATCTTCCCACAAAGAAAAGTTGAAGCCCAGATGGCTTTAGTGGTGAATACTTTATATATTTAAAAGAATAAATAATACTAACCCTTCTCAATAGATGCTGATCATCTATTAGATACTGATCATCTCAATAGATGCAGAAAAAGCATTTGGCAAAAATCAAATACCTACCTGTTTATGATTAAAAACTGTCAATAAAATATGAATAGAAGTAAAAAAATCCACAGTGAACATTATACTTAATGGTGAAAGATTAAATGCTTTTTTCCTAAGGTTAGAAACAAGACATGGATGTTAGCTCTTGTTTCTTATACTAAGCACTGTACTGGAAGTCCTAGTCAGTATAAGAAGGCAAGAAAAAGTGATAAACATGAGAAAGAAAGAAGTAGCACTGTTCTCATTTGTAGATGATATAGTTACCTGCACAGAAAACCCTAATGAATCTACAGGAAAAAAAGTTTCTGAAACGAATAAATAAACTTAGCAAGGTCATATGATACAGGGTCAATACAGGATGAGGCAGAAGTAGGTTTATACTTGTTCATATGTAAAATGACACAATAATTAATAAAGGATAATGCAAGAATAACACAATAATATGTCATGTATGCACAGCTGCAAGCCTACTTTTGCCCCACCCGGAACACAAAAAATCAACTCTATTTCTATATATGAGAGATTACCAATCCAAAGATAAAATTAAGAGAACTACATTCACAATAGCATCAAAAAAGAATAAAATACTTAGAAATAAATTAATAAAAGAAGTGTAAGATACACACCCTGAAAACTACAACATGCTGTGAGAGAAATTAAAGAACATCTACATCAAGGTCTCAATGAAAAGAAGATCTAAATAAATAAAAACTGTACTTGAACAACAATTAAAATAAAAAATAAAAAATAAACAAATAAATAAATGTTCACAGATTAGAAGACAATGTTACTAAGATGACAAGCTGCTCCTAAATTTTAATAGAAATACAAAAGACCTAGAACAGCTGCAACAATTCTGAAAAAGAAGAAAAAGGCTGGGGGACTTGCACTACCCAATTTCAGAACTTACTATAAAGCTCCAGTAATCAAGACTGTCTATTATTGGCCTATGAACAGGCACACAGATCAATGGAAGAGAATTAGAAGTCCAGAAATAAATCCCTATGTTTATGGTCAACTGATTTTTGGCCAAGGTGTCAAGACATTTCAATGTGGGAAGAACAGTCTTTTTGACAACTGGTGCTGGCAGAACTATGTGTCTATAAGCAAAACAATGAACTTAGGTCTTCACTTAAGATCATATATAAAAATTAACTGAAAATGGTGACAGACTTAATGGATGTACAGAACAAAGTCTTTGTGCCTTGGGCTAGACCAGTGTTCTTACACATGACAACAAATGCACAAGACATAAAAGAAAAAAACTGATAAACTGAATCTATTCAAAATAAAAAGTTATGCACTTAAAAACACAACTAAGTGACTGACAAGAAAAGCCAGAGACTGGTAGAAAGCATTTCCAAATCATATATCTGATGAAGAACTTGAATATATAATTCAGACTATATATTCAGAACCAGAATATATAATGAACTGTTATAAATCAGTAAGACAAATAAGTCAATTCAAAAAATGGGCAAAAGACTTGAACAGTCATTTCACCAAAGAAAATATACAAATAGCTAATAAAGACATGAAAATATGCTCAGCATCATCAGTCATCAGGAAAATGTGAACTGAACCACAGTGAGACACTATGACATGGCCCCTAGACGCCTGCAGCCAGATAAAGGCGCACAGCACCGAGCGCCAGCACCGAGCCGGAAACTGGGGAGCTGGCAGGGAGGCACTGGTTCTTCCAACTGATGAACGTGAGTTGTCTCTATTTCTTATTCAAATTTTTAGTATCTTTAAAAAGTGCTTTACTTTTCTGAGCATAAGATTTGCACTTCTTTTGTTAACTTTATCCTTAGGTATTTTATTCTTTTCAGGCTATTATAAATGAACTTTTCTAAACTTCAGTCTCAGTTTGTTCACTGCAAATATACAGAAGTACAAATGATTTTTATACACTGATATTGATTCTTGCTGAACTCATTTACTATTAGTAGTTTATTCATGGATTTTCTACATACAAGATAATGTCATCCATAAACAGAGCTTTACAGGTAGTTTCTTAAAAAGTTAAAACCTAACTTAGCAAATGACCCAGAAATGCTACTCCTAGGAATCTACACAAGAGAAATGAAAACAGATGTTCACACAAACCTTCACAGCACCATGATTCAAAATGGTCAAAGACTAGAAATAATCCAGCAAGTGGTAACTGGGTAAACAAAACAAGGCATGCCCGTGTAAAGAACACTGCATTTCATTAATTAAAGATACAAAATACTGACATATGCCACAATGTGGATGACTTAAAAAACATTACCCTAAATGAAGGAAGCCAGTCACAAAGACTCCATATTAAAGTATTCCATTTTATGTAAAATGACTTTGAAAGACAATTTTATAGAGACAGAAAGAAAATCACTGGTTGCATGTAGCTGGGGCAGGAGCAGGTGTTGACTGCAGACTGACATGAGGGAATTGGGGGGCGTGACGATGTTTTGTGTTTATAATGTGATTACAATTACATAGCTCTATAAATCCACCAAAAATTACTAAATTGTACCCTTACAATGGGCGAATTTTATGGTATGTAAAATCATTATTTTTTCTAGTGTAAAATAGCAATAGTTACAGACCTAGGACAAATCTGTTGCTCAAAACACGTGAGCTTAAAAAATTAAATCAATGTATCTGAAGCCTCCACAAAATTAAATGTCCAGAGACTACTTGAAGATTTCACAAATGACAGTAGTCATCAAGGTTCCCAAAGCATAAGTGAATTATACAGATCTCTAGGCCAAATGTAGCAAAAGTCTTTGTTTCTTTATATATATATATATATATATTCATATATATATATAATTCATATATATATATATTTTTAAGGTGTCTGATTAGGGTAAGAGTTATATTGGTTTCTTTCCCTTTTGCCACCAGAGTTCATGCCTGAACTCTGAAAATAAAAGATCTTACCACATCATGCCCTAAAACCACCTATAGAACAAAGCCTAGACAGCTCTGCACAGTGTTGAAGGTCCTCCACAGACTGGTGGATCCCATCTAGCTCTCCAGTCTTATTTCCAGGACACGCTGTGCTCTAGGTCTGCCTCATTACGGAGCAAAAATGGAGTTTTTGGCTTCTGTACCCATGTTCACACCGCTATTATGTTTAGAGAATTAAACACATTGTAATTCTGACTCAAGTCAAAGGCAACTTGGAAATCTGTTTGAGAAAAGGTATTACTTTCAAAGTCTTAACAACATCAAAAACACTGTAAGCTCTGACTTGCTGCTCAAATGCCTGGGAGGAGCATCATATGGCACTTTCATGGAAACCTCATGACCTCAATAGGCTCTTAGCAGGACTAACTGAAGGCATCTGTGTGAGATCCTGAAAAGGGACTGTTTCTCTTCTATGTACTTGAGCCAATAGTCAGAGCTACTCTTTCATTTTTCTGAGAAATCACTTTCAAAATCCAGGTGCACTGTGGTTGATGGCTCCAGTTTTAACAATACATTAGACTTGTGACTGATGAAGTGCCACTTTAGGTATTTTAAAAAAAAAAGGATTTTATTTATTTATTTTTAGAGAGAAGGGAAGGGAGGGAGAAAGAGAGGGAGGAAAACATCAGTGTGTGGTTGCCTCTTACTTGCCCCATACTGGGGACCTGGCCTGCAACCCAGGCATGTGCCCTGACTGGGAATCGAACCAGTGACCCTTTATTCGCAGTCTGACACTCAATTCACTGAGCCACACCAGCCAGGGCCACTTTCAGTATTTTATAATGGTGAGTTTAACCAATACATCTATGCACTTAAGACCGTTTCTAGGTAGAGATCATTAATTTCCGTGCTGGGCATGCTGCCGTTGGTTAAGTGGAGCCAGTTATCTTAATTTGACACCCATTTGCACCAGCCAAGTGAGCTGTGAGTACGCACATTTACGTTTTCTTCTGAAAGCCTAATTGTGTTCCTTTACCATAATCTTTCTTCGAAAATAGATCAGTTTTTAAATTTCTTTCAAAACCTTCTGAATTCCTTCAAAAGATAAGAAAGTGTTTTGGGGAAATGTCTCTCCCTCTCCAGCCCTCCCATGTCTTATATAAGTGAAACAATTTACTAAACTGGTAATTACCAGGAATACTCTCAGCAGCTTTATTCAGAACTTACTGTTCAGAAAGAACTGAGTCATATTTACATAGTGCTTATTGGTCTAAACATGATAGCCATGTGAACAAAAGCACAGTTCTGAAAAGCATTTCTTTTGGCAGATGTTAACAAGTATACCATAAAAAGAGAGCAATCCTATTCAGGAGCTTGAGGAGATTTGCCATGCTTATTAGCATGTTAAAAGACTCCTGGCAATTCTACAGAAGAAAAAAAGTATTCAGTCTGTTAACCTAGCATTTCTCATTCTTACTGAATCTGAAATCGCTTCACCCTCGCACTGTAACCAGTCTAGGCGATCCTAGACTCCATGGCTCCAAGGCGGTGTCTAGCAGAGAGCTCCTCTGGAAGAGCCGCTGCCCCAAAACCTCCCATCACCACTCAACTACTTCTGTAAGCAGTCTATTTCACATTTTTTATTTAAAAATCAAAATGTTATAAAAAAACTTACAAAATTAACTTTTACAATACAGAAGTATATAAAGTAAAAAGATTAAAGTTCTACTTTCCATCTTCTCTAAACTACCATTGTTAAACATTTGGTGTACATTCTTCCAAATATTTTCCTTTTCAATGATACACTTACACACACACACACATTCATATGAAAATGGAATTATAACAAGGTTGCTTTGCAAACTGCTACATGTCATGTTTTTAAGAACTTGCCACATCAGTGTGTATACACAAACCTCATTATTCTGAATTGCTGCATACTACTCGGTAATATTCCCTTATTGTTAGTTACATTTAAACTGTTTCTATTATTTATTTAGGCTATTACAGGCAATGTTTCTAAGTAAACTTTCCTATACATGTGCCTTTGTGCACATGTGTAAATATTTCTGTAAGATGTTTTCCTAGAAGTGAAAATGCTGAGCCAAAGGTCTGTGTATTTGAAAGCTTGAGATATGGTGTCCAATCATCTTACAGGCTACTGTGGCTTCAATTTGATGACAGAGAGCCAAATACATTCTGAGTCCACTACTTTGTAAATCCCCCCAAAGAACAAACAGGACAAGAAATAGTAACACAGACTCCATTTTGGATGAAACTAAGAGATATCTGTAATCCCAACCAAAAATATATGAAAGATGTGCAGAGAAGAAAAGCAACTCAATTACCGGAGCAGAGTCAATCTAAGTACCTAACTAAGTATTGGGGGTAGTTCTCTTCTGTTGATAAAATCTCCCCAGATATTTATTTATATAGTTTCAAAAACTTTCCATTAATTCTTAAAATGAAGTGGCCAAAACAAATGTAAGGATGCTATTGATTTTTGTCATTACAATCAAATAGCTTCTTGGCATCTACATCACACTAATGAGACACACTGAGCTAGAAATAACCCAAACAGATGTTGTATGATATCTCACATGTGTATTAATCAGAGTTTATTTTGCTACCCTGTACTGCACTTATATTAATTGTTGAAAATTAATTATATCCTCCTTGTACAGAGCTATCTGATAAGAATGTTATACCTGTGTAGAGCTGCAATAACAGTGATTATATTATTCTTAACTTATGTGAACCTTTAGGCACATTTCAGCAATATAGCTGAAAAGAGAAATTTATACTTGTTAGCATATTTTCCTTAATTTTTTTTTCTGGCTAATTTCTGTTCTTCCAAACTATTATTTCAGATACTGGATTTTTTCTGGACTAGAACTTCATTTAGTTCTTTTTGAATATTTCTATTTCTTTATTGAACTACCATTTGTCCCCTCACTGGGTTCATATTTTCCTTTATATCCTTGAACATGTTTAAAATAACTGTTTTAAATCCCTTGTCTGCTAATTTCATGATGCCTGCCATTCCTGGGTGTGTTGTCTACTGACTGACTTCTCCAGGTTATGGTTCCCAAATTTCCCTTTGTAAATTTTTTGCATGTCTACTAGTTTGGATTATATGCTAGACATTATGTGTGATAATGTTGGTTGCTCAGATTTTGTCGTCTCCCTTAGTGGAGTGCTGAACTTTATTCTGTCATACGACCTGACAGATCAGTTTGTTCTTTTAAGGTTTGTCTTAGGCTTTCAGGATGATTCTACAGCCTGGGCCTGTCTATAGGCGCCACTGAATATCTGGGGTGTTCAACAAGGTTTCTCTAATCTGAACGGGTAAAATGCAAACATCTCTCAACCCTGCGTATGCTCCTGTAGTTTTCAGCTCTCCAGTACTTGTTCTTTCCTTAGTCAATGTCCTTTCCTGACTAGTGGATTCTGCCCTGTGTACGTGCAGCTTAGTGCTTATGAAAAGGTTCAAGGTCAACCCTATAATAATGTATTCCTGAGCATTGTTGCATGTCTCTCATCTCTACAGCAGCCTGCCCCACACATCCTAACTACCTTTCTACCCCGAACTCTGACCTCTGTCTCCTTAGGTCACTGAGTCTGCTCCCCTCTTCCAATTCGTAGTCTAGAAAGAACTTCCAGACAGAAAGTTGAGGGTAACTATGGGGCTCATCTCATTTGTTTCCACTCTCTTAGGAATTATGGTCCTGCATATTTTCAAAAGTCTAAAAGTTTTATTTCATATATTTTGTCCAATTTTCTAGCTGTTTACATCAGGAACTAGTTACTCCACATGACCAGCAGTATAAGCTCCAAGTACTTTTAAGATATTACAATAATCAATACTATTTCAAAGAAGTACCATGGTAATAAAAATTATATTGAGAACATTTCTAACCTTTGGTCATTTTAGGAAACATTAATGCATTTTTACTTTAATTGTTATATTCATTTCCTTTGCAAGAACTAATATCTACTACACATTCAATATATGTTTAATGACTGAATAAATAAAAACTAAGAAAACATTTAAGAACAAAAATGTAATTGTGGAGATATGAAGGATTTAAAAATATAAATTTACATCATGGAGAAAACTCTTGAAGCTGAATTCCTAAAGAATACTTATGCCTAAACAAGACATGAAAAGAGACTTTTAACTATACAAAACTTGGCAGCTCTCCCTAATACTCTAGGATAAAGTAAAAGTAATACTTTTACTAGCCAAAAAGGGTGAGAATGATGCTTGTGTGTGTATAGGTAAACATATGAATTCAACTTCCAAATTAATCTTACACTGTTTTTCTCTAATTGGTGTAAGTTTCAGCCAACTTCTTTGCTTTTTCAAGTAAAAGTTAATATGCAGTCAACACTCAATTTTACAAGATACGCCTTCAAGCTTTCTTATTAGTTTTGAATTCAAGTAAGATTCTAGATTTTAACTCCATCCCACTATTAACGATCTAGCTGGTTGCTGGTGACAGCTAATGAAGCACTCAGTAGTTGGAGCCCACGGAGCCCAACCTGCGCACTGGATTCCTAGACAAAAGGGAAACCACCCTGTGGCCACAGGAGACACTCCTAACGCCAGCCAGGCTCCTGGGAGGGGAGGCAGGAATGACCAGGCTGAAGAGTATTACCAGCTGTCCTACTGAAGAGCAGGGTCTGGCATATCAGATTATTTTAAAACTTCAGTTCACAATTCTTTCTTCTCTACTTCTTTTATTACCTTATACTTTAAGTCTGATTTGGAAAAAAAACAAAAAGACTTAGTGAGAGCACCCTGGTATTTCAGATACCATCTATAAGGTAATGTCATCATAATACTAGTAGGCCAAGGATACGATTTTTGTAACTGCAATTGGAAAGGCAATCAAAATTGTTATAGGTGTTCGTCCTCGTCTGAAATAATCATAAGAATATATGCATCAATGTTCAAGTATCTCAGTATTCATCCTCAAAATTTCTCTACTGGCTCCTAGTCCATAATTCTGACAGAGAAGTTCATTTTCCCTTATTGTAAAGGGCTAAAAAAAAAAAAAAAAAAAAGCAAGCAATCAAAATGGAAAAACTAGAGTCCAATAAAACAACCATTCTTTCAGATTAAAGACGTTCAAACAAAGCAATTAAATTCAATGAGGAAACAACAATTACACTAGGCTATTAATAACAGCACTTTATTAAAAATAAAAACACAAACAGAATTTGAAAGGAGTTGTAGATTATTTGCTCCTGAGAGTAATCTGTCACGTAAAGGAGCCACTAAAAAGCAACTGAAAAATATGTGGCAGTTACAATGAGTTCAAGGCTGTGCAGTGGCTGTTCCCAATGGTATCTCTCAGTAGATCAAGCATATTTCAGAGAAGCTCAGAAGTGAGAATCATGAGAATACAGATGTCTTCTTCCTTTCCCAAACTAATGTGATTCACCACTATGTCCAAATTTAAAATATAATACTGAATCACAAAAAACTAACGCACAGGAATAATGCTACACAATGGTGGTGATCTAGGATTACAGTCCACACAGTCAGCCTGAGAGATAAACATCTGCTTTTGGAGACTAACAGAGAAATAGCTGCAGCCCCCGCCTATCCACATCCTGTTAGGCTAGATGCCCCATGTGCAAGTTAGGGTTACAAATCTTAAGATTTTTGTAGATTATAAAGTTTCATAGTAGAGGTGAGAAAGATGCTTTAGAAAACAGATGCAGATTTTAGAGTAAGAAATAAATTTTTTTAAACATAAGGTTTTATTCAACAGTAGACTAGGATGTCTTATGTGAAAGAATGCCCTCTCACTCGAAAATAGTAGGGGTTACTGTAAAGGCAATTCCTACATAGCTGAGATTTGTAATTCTAAAATCTACGGTTTTCTGAACAAACAAAAAAAATCAGCCTGTTAATAAATCTCAGTGATTCTATATTTAATAATCACTTGATTGAAATGGCACAAACCTCACTGTTACATGTTATTAAAAGGAAAGATACCTTATAATCAAATTGCTTTGTGAAACTGATATGAATTTGAAGATCTGACAGATAAATGCTGTTTTCCTTCTAAGTTTATATGATAGAAACAATGATTTAGACACCTACTTTTGATCTTCTGTATTATGATTCATATTTTTTAACTTTTAGGAGGAAAAATCAAAATGTTTATCTAGGATGAAAATGATTCCCAAATATCCTGGATCTCTTTTGAAATTTACATGCAAATTGAGATACCTTTATTGATGACAATATAATGAGAAGACTCTATCTAATTAATTCTAAAACTAGGTGCCATTTAAGAGATCTGAGACGGCTGCGAAGTAGCTGGAAGCTCCATCCACTTGCTTCCAGACCTGAACCAGTCTCACAGCTAACCCACAGGGCAACCAACTGGAAAATCCAATGGAGAGTAAGAGCTTGTGTGAATGCGTACACGGACAAGAGTGCAAGGAGTGTGCATGAGTGAGCAAGAGCCTGGCCTCCTGCAGGGTGGTCGGGGCTCTCCTAGCAGAGCAACAGCAACCTCTGCTGCCCAACCTGGTACTTTTGGCTGTGCAGATTTGAGGTAGTTATGGATTAGCTCAGGAGCTGGGAGCCCCAGGGGCAGAGACTGCTGGGGAGGTGCTGGCTGCGGAAACATCTTGGTGGAAGCAGGCCTGCCTAAGGCTGAGAAACACTGGAAGGAGTGATGACAGCACCCTGCCACCACCCTGTGTTATAGTATCACTGCAGGACTCTTCCCAGCACCATCCAGGAGAGATCCAGAGAGAAACACTATCTAAAACTGACCGAGAGACTTTTGGGGAAGGGAAGCATGCAGAGAACAGGTCCCCCAGGGCTCAGTGCTGGAGCATAGGGGCCACACAGAAACTCTTTGAAAAGAGGAGCTGAGACAAGCCTCAAGACTCTGCAGGGACCTGGGGCTCATGTGCACATGCACACAGTGGCTCTGCAAACAAAGAACTCAGGGGGGTACAGTCACACAGAAGGGATTGTGGGACCGGACCCAGCATGTCTGGTGAGCAGGGCACTGTACAGAGTGGAGAGTTTGAGCCTTAGCCTCCAGCAAGAGAGTGGGAAGCTGGGGATGGGACAGACAGGAGCGGAATACCTGAGATTTGCTGCAGCTGGGCACGTCCCCTCACAGATGGGTGAGCCCAACCCCACCTGCAGGATTATAGGCTCTGCAGATCAGTGAGGCAAGGCTCAGAAGCACCCAGCTGGGTACATACCCACAGGGAAAAGAAGAAAAAGCCCTTTACCAGACACTACAAGCCATCCTATCCTGTTCCTCATGCCCTGAGATCCACTAAAACCAGCAGAGCAGAGAGAACAGAGACAGGTGCAACAGTGGTGGTCAGGGCCCTACCCAATCTCAGTGCCTAGACAGAGCTGCTGTCTGCACCAAGCAGGAAAGAGCTGCCCCTTTTACACAGATTGGCTCCTCACAGGAAATGGACAGCTAATTCACCAGAAACCATGCATTATTGGAAAGAATCTGGGACACACCAAGACGTGTGATGAGTGGACAAGGAAACACTCCCACTGTCTTCCCTGAAAACTGAACAGCACCCCAGTGGGTGACAAAGGGTTCTCACCCTCCTGATCACATCAGAGGCCTCCTCCGGAGGCAGGTGCAGAAGATACCGGCAGTCCTCTCAGGTCATCATCAAATTAACTACTTCTGGGCCCTGGGCTGAAGGAAGTCGGCAGGTCAGAGCAGTGGGGTACAGCCAAGTCAGAAGGAGACAGCCACAGACTGTGGATCACATGTAGTCTTGAACAGGTTGTCTAGGCCAGACTAGGATACCATCTGACATTACCAGAGGCAGATCCAGAAAGAGAAGACAGGGGTAAACACTGGATTCTACTAAGACGAGTTCCACCACAGTCTTCATGATTTGTATTATTTCCTCTCCTGCATAACTTTTTTTAAAAAATTTATTTTAATTGTTGTTCGTGTACAGTTTTCTGTCTTTTGCTCCCATTCCAGCCCACCGATCCTGCATAACTTTTTAACCTTCATTTCTCTTCCTCCAAGTTTGTGCCTATTATATCATTAGTTTTTATGTTTTAGTTTATTTCAGATCTCATATGTTGCTCCTCCCTTCTGTTACTCTATTTTACCTTCTGCCTTCCTCTTTTTCTTTTTGTTTTGAATTTTCTTTTTTCTCTTGCTACAACTTGTTTCTATTCCGCATCCTTACTATTTCTCCCCACTTGAGCCTCTCACAACCATCTCTCTTGTCATTAGTCATCTCACATTCTTTTTCCCATTTTTAAAATACCCATGGTCTCTTTCCACCTTTTTCAATCTTTACTAGTTGGCTGTTGATGTGGTGGTGGTTGTTGTATTTCTTCAACTTTATTTCTAGATCATCACTATTTATTATGTACTTCAAATATTAAGTTTTATTGTTCCTCTCTCCTGCTGTATTTGGCCTTCCTCCTGCCTTTTCTTTTTTCATTTTAAACTTTAATATTTTCCTGTCTTAGCCTGGTTTTCATTTCTCACCCTTAATATTCCTTCTTCCTCTATCCCATCAAAATCACTTTTTGGTCTTCTAGACTTCTTATAACTTTTCCTCTCTCCCTCCCTCCCTTCCTTCTTATTCACATTCCACCTATATTAAGTTTGGCTCTTTGTTGTTGATATTGCTGTGATGGATTTTTTCTCCAATTTTGTTCCCATTTTTCCACTATACTTTTTTCAAAATTTTTCTTTAAATCTAATACTATAGCCTTCCTTTTTCGTACTCTATTTGCCTTCTTCCCTCCCTTTTTTATTTATGATGTAAATTTTCTTTCTTTCTTCACTTTGTTTCTGTTGCCCACTCGTATTACGTTTCCTCCCTCAATCCTCTCAAAATCACTTTCTCTTCAGTTAGTCATCTCACATTCATTTTTCCTTTCTTATAATAGCCTCAATCTCTTTACGCCTTTATTAATACTTTATCATTGACCGTTGATAGTACGGTGTGGGTGGGGGTTATTTTTGCGGGTGTGGGTTTGTTTCCTGGGTTCTTCGGCTTTGTACTGGCAGCACTTGTACAACAGCATATAAGAGGAGGTGGGTAGTGTGAACCTCAGTCAGCCAGCTGGGAAGGAAGGACCCACCAAAGAATGACCCAATAACAACCAAAAATCAGTTATGGAGAGCCCACATAAACAGCATAAAAGGCATCTCAAGATCATTGAGCTCAGGAGATCAAGGAGACTGCCCTACTGAGTTCCACAGTACTCCTACCACAGAAGGTCACACCACAAAGACAGGGAGTCAGAGCAGATCAATCTAATATGCAGAAACAAACAAGAAGAGTCACCTAAAATACGGAGGCAAAGAAATAATGGCCAGGACTTCTGGCCAAGATGGAGGTGTAGGTAGATATACTTTGCCTCCTTGCACAACCAAAACAAGGACAACAAGAAATTTAAGAACAAAATTGCTCTTAATGATATTTCACAGATCTAGAACAAATATTTCATAAGTTTATATGGAACCAGAGAAGACCCTGAATAGCCTCAGCATTCTTGAGAAGGAACAAAGTAGGAGGATCACAATACCTGATAGCAAACTGTATTACAAGGCCACTGTAATCAAAACAGCCTGGTACTGGCATAAAAACAGACACACAGATCAATGAAACAGAATAGAGAGCCCGGAAATAAACCCGTGTCTCTATGGTCAATTAATATTTGACAAAGAGGGCAGGAGCACACGATGGAGTAAAAATAGCCTCTTCAATAAATGGTGTTGGGAGATATGGACAGCCACACACAAAAAAGTGAAACTAGACCACCAACTTACACCATACACTAAAATAAACTCAAGATGGATAAAAGACAAATATAAGTCATGACAACATAAAGTCTTAGAGGAAAGCATAGGCAGTAAAATTTCAGATATCCCATGCAGCAATATTTTTCCAATATGTTCCCTAGGGCAAGGATAAAGGAAAGAATGAACAAATGAGACTGCATCAAATTAAAAAGCTTCTGCATGGCTAAAGAAAACATCATCAAAACGAAAAGGTATCCAACCATATGGGAAAATATTTTTACCAATGATACCTCAGACAAAGGTTTGATCTACAGAATATATAAAGAACTCATACAACTCAACACCAGGAAGACAAACAACACAATTAAAAAATGAGCGAAGGACCTGAACAGACACTTCTCCAAGGAGGACATATGGAGGGCTCACAGGCATATGAAAGGATGCTCAGAATCACCAGCCATCAGAGAGATGCAAATTAAAACCACAATGAGATACCACCTCACACTGGTCAGAAACGCCATCATAAACAAAGCAACAAACAAGTGCTGGTGAGGCTGTGGAGAACAGGGAACCTTAGTGCACTATTGGTGGGAATGCAGACTGGTGCAGCCAGTGTGGAAAACAGTATGAAATTTCCTCAGGAAAACTAAAAATGGAACTGCCTTTTGACCCAGCAATTCCACTGCTGGGATTATACCTTAAGAACCCTGAAACACCAATTCAAAAGAACCTATGCATGCATCCCAATGTTCACAGCAGCATTATTTACAATAGCCAAATGCTGGTAACAGCCTAAGTGCCCATCAGTAAATGACTGGATCAAAAAAAACTGTGGTACATTTACACAATGGAGTACTTACACAGCAGAAAGAAAGAAGGAACTCCTACCTTTTGCAACAGCATGGCGGTAACTAGGGAGTATTATGCTAAGTTAAAAAAGCCAGTCAGCCAAAGACAAACACCATATGATCTCACCTAATGAACAAAATAAACAAATGAGCAAAACAGAACCAGAGGCATGGAAACAAGGAACTGATTGACAGTAACAGAGAGGGGTAAGGGAGATGAGGGTTGAAACTAGTCAAGTAACATGTATGAATGACGCATGGACATGGCCAACAGATTGGGCATTGACTGTGGAAGCCAGGGAGGGCTGGGTGGAGGAGGGCAAAGGGGGAAAATTGGGAAAACTGTAACAGAACAAAATAAAACTATGTGCCATTTCCTTGACAGTATAAATATTAAGTCCAACAGGATTAAAACATGTATGCTACCCATATTTAAATAAATTTCATACAAATAAGTCAGCAACCATGATGTAGAAATTTATTTAGAAGGATGCATTTATAAATTGAGGAAAAAATTAAACTAAACAAATATACATTAATTATTTATTAATAACATTTATTGAAAAGCAACATGTCAGGCAATGCTAAGAATCATTAAGATAAATGACACAAATGATGACACACTGCATATCCTTTTTCTAGTGATCTTACAGTTTAGTAGGGAAGTAACTATGCATCAAATGATTAATATTACATAGAAAGTAAAAAGCCAACAGTGCTAGAAAAGAGACAAAATAAATATAAAATTTGTTACAGTGGTAACAAATTGATTTTGTTAACTGAAAGTGAATGATATTGGAGTTCCAGTCAAGATGGCTGAGTAGCTAAGCACTGTGCTTGCCTGCTCCCCTACACCAAAATCACCACTAAATTACAGAACAATCAACCTGGAGAACCACCTGAAGATTAGCTGAACAGAAGTCCTATAACTAGGATATAAAGCAGCAGCCATGCTGAGACTGTTAGAAGGAGCAGAGACATAACAGGGTGGCCCCACACCCATGTGTGGTGGTGGAGAATCTAAAGTGATACCTTACCTGCAGAGGTCCCTCTGAGGAGCTTGGGCCTTAGCTCCATGCCAGGCTCCCCAGCCCAGAGCACCAGTACCAGGAACAGGAACTCATATAACATCTGAGAGTAAAAATTAGTGGGGATTCTGTCTGTTCAGGTAAGACAGAAGCTGCTGGAAACCCAGGCATCCTCTTGGAGAGGCACTCACCCTGGGCTCCGGTGGTGAGATAGTGGCTCAGGGGATGCCAGAGACATACAGGGAAAAATTGAGTGTGTGGCTTGAGAGCGAGGGCTGGAAGGAAAGCTGCCATTGTCCCTATGTTGAGCCCTCTTCCCATACAGCCAAATCTGAATCTGCATTAACCTGGTGAATACCACTCACCCCACCCTGGTGACTCCCTGAGACCCTGCCTCACCCAACTCATGTACCACCCAAGACTCTTTCAGTGGCTGAGCCTTACAGGCAGCCAGCAGGTGGTTGTACGCCTCAGGGAGCCCTGAGCTTTTAGCTGATCTGCCCAGGACCTGTACTGGAAGCAGCTGGCTTCGGTTCACAGTATGGCCTCTTCTACACATCTCCATACCCAGCACAGGCAGCTACTAACTGCAGATCACTTTGTAGCTCCTACCAGGTAGCATCAAGCTGGTCACAGGCAGGGGCTGACCTTGGCCTACATCAGAGCCCCTTCTAAGAGTCTCCAGAAGCAACACACCTGGTAGCTGGCTTCGGAACACAACAGAGTGCCACTCTATTAGCTCCACGAGCAGCACATCCATAAGCAGGTGTCAGAGCCCACTGGGGTGAATCCTGCTCTGTGCCGTCTGCCCCCACACAGCAGCTCCTGTGCAGAGGTTGTAGCCAATACTCACAGCCGTTCAGCCTGAGGGTCAGTCCTACACACTGATATGCCAAAAGTAGTCAAGGCTCCACTACAAAAGGAAGGCACATATAACCCATACAAGGGACACACTTGGAACAGATAACCAGAGATTGTGCCACTGGGCCCAAAGGACACCAACTATATAAAGCTACTTTGCCAAGACTGGAAGACACAGCTGATCTACCTAATACATTCTATGAGTGAGGCAGCCAAAATGAGGAGACAAAGAAATATACACCAAATGAAAGAACAGAACAGAACAAAACTCCAGAAAAAAGATCTAAATGAGATGTAGGCAAGCAATCTCCCAGACGTATAGTTCAAAACACTGGTTACTAAGATGTTCAAGGATCTCAATGGGAACTCCAACAAAGAGATAGTAAGCATAAAAAAGGATGCACAAACCATAAAAGAAGAACCAGAAATGAAGAATACACCAGATGGAATAATGCTGGGGTGGCAATACTTTTATTAGACAATACTTATACCAGCAGATTGGATGAAGCAGAGGAATGAATCAGCGATTTGGAGAATGAAGTAGCCCAATCAGAAGAGCAAACAAAAAGAATCCTCTCCCCTCTAAAAAATATGAAGATAGTTTAAGGGACTTCTGGAATAATACCAAACATAACAACATTTGCATCACAGGGGTACCAGAAGGAGAAGAGAGAGCACAAGGAATTAAAAACCTATTTGAAGAAATAATAGCAAAATGCTTCCCCAACCTGGCAAAGGATACAGGCAAACAAGTCCAGGAAGCACAAATAATCCCAAATGAGATAAACCCAAAGAGGCCTACAACAAAACATCATAATTTAAACACCAAATATTAAAGACAAACAGAAAAATCTTAAAAACAGCAAGAGAAAAATAGCCAGTTACCTGCAAGGAGTTCCCATAATACTGTCAGCTGATTTCCAAACAAAAACATATCAGGCCAGAAAGGTATGGCACAAAATATTCAAAGTGATGAAAAGCAAGTACCTACTACCAAAATTACTCTATCCAGAAAAGCTAGCATTTAAAATTAAAGGCCAGACTCAGTGGATTGAACACTGGCCTGAGAACCACAGGGTTACCAGTTCGATTTCCAGTCAGGGCACACGCCTGGGTTGCACAGGAGGTCCCCAGGAAAGGAGGGTGTGAGAGGCAACCACGCATTGATATTTCTCTCCCTCTCTTTCTCCTTCCCTTCCCTCTCTCTAAAAATAAAAAATCTTAAAAAAAAAAAAAAAAAACAAGATAAAGAACTTGCCGGGTAAGAAAAAGATAAAGGAGTTCATCACCACCAAAACAGTACTAAATGAAACCTTAAAATGACTTCTTTCAGAAGAAGAAGAAAGAGAGAAAAATATGAATAATAAAATGGCAATAACTACACAACTATCAATAATTACTTTAAATGTAAATGGATTAAATGCTCCAGAAGACACAGGCTGGCTGAAAGAAAATAAAACCCTTACATATGCTGCCTACAAGAGACTCACTTCAGATTGAAAAATACACATAGACCGAAAGTAAAGGGATGGAAAAAGATATTTCATGAAAATGGAAACACACAAACTGAAAACAGCTGAGATAGCAATAGTTATACCAGACAAAATAGACTAAAAAAAAAAAAAGGTTGTAACAAGAGACAAAGAACCCAGCAATCCACTTCTGAGTATTTATCTAAAGAAATCCAAAACTAATTTGAAAAGACATAAACAGCCTTATGTTCACCACAGCATTATTTATAATAGCCAAGATACAAAAGCAACACTAAATGTTTATCAACAGATAAATGGATAAAGAAGTGGTATACTTGAACAATGGGATATTATTCAGCCACAAACAAGAATGCAATCAGTCACAGAAAGACAAATACCATATAATTTCACTTATATGTGGAATATAAAGAGCAAAATAAACAAACAGATAAAACTACAATACTCATAGATACAGAGAAAAACCTGATGAGTGGGAGACAGAAGAGGGCCTGGATGGCTGGGTGAAAAAAGGTGTAGTGGTTAAGAAGTACAAACTGTCAGTTACAAAGTACTCACAGGACTGCACAGTACAGCACAACAAATATAGTCAATAGTACTGTAATTATTATCTATGGTGTCAGGTGGATATTAGACTTATCAGAGGGATCACTTCGTAAATTATATAAATGTCTAACCACTATGCTGTACACCTGAAACTAATGTAAAATAATACTGTCAACAGTAATTGAAAAATTTTTTAAAAGATATGAGAAATAAAGACTTGCACTTAATAAAAAAGTGAATGAGATCAGATCAAGTTGGATTGAACATACATGTCTACCTTCTTTTCAACCAAAATCTCTTATAAGTACAGAAAAAATACTTTAATAAAGAAAAGATGTCATCCTTAAAATTAAAATGTTGAGAAATTCTTAAACAACAGAAAGTAGTTTGGTAAAAACAAAATAGAAAAACTGTAGAGCCAAATCTAGCAGAGAAAACAGTTTCAAATGAGCAGATAAGAGCAAGACCAGACACGTTCCATAGATTAAAGACATGGCAAAATGTATAGGTAACTAAGTGAAGGACTATCTCCACCTTTCCATCACACTAAGCCACATATTGTCTTGGTATACCCTTGACCTGATACCTTAAAATATCTTTCCCCAAAGAGTCCTTGGGACAAACTTCTATGAATAGACTCTACGTAGGTCAATGATAGGCAAATAGGAATAAAGATACAGAAAGGTAGCACATCTGTAATTAACACAACAAAAGAGAGGTACAAAACTGAGTAATGAAATAATCAAGGGGACAGAATAAATAAGCAAATAGGAGAAAACTCTAGAAGATGTTAAAGTATGAACCCTAAAACAAGTCGTTATTTAACAAACTTTTATATTTTATAGATCTTAGAAATTAAAAATATAGGCAGGAGAGATGTCTGGTTTCAGTCCTGGCATGTTTTTAAAACAAGAAAAAGATGGGCAAATTTAAAATGAATGACTGTTCTTGGGTTCATCAGAGAACTGAGATTAAGGTAAACTGACACCCCAAAATCTGGAGACAGGAACATCTGCAGAAATATAGCAACCAAGAACTGCTTACATGAAGCAAAAGCCACTGGACCCATAAACTGGTAGAAATACCTAAACGGAAATTTTGATAAATTGCTGGAGGTTGAGTGGGAACTGGTATGAGAACAAAAAATTCCTGAGGGCCATGGTCTTAGAGGTGACTTTATATTTTTGTGGGCTTTTCCCTCCAGGAGCTCTATCCACTGGGTTTTCAGCACGAGGATCCAAAAAAGGTTCCTCCTCTCTCAGGCAGGGCGAGGGGAAGAGGACCTTGTGAAACAAGCCCAGGGTCTTTCACAACGAAGGCCTCCTTACAAGAGGAAAAGACAATTAGAGTACAACTCGGAAACCTTATCCCAGCTGGAGGAAAGGAAGCCCTACCTGCTGCAACTTCTAGCTTTCTTATTTCAATGAGGGAAGAGGAGGAAAATGTAATAACCCATAGTCAACAGGGGACCGGGATTCAAGGAAATAGATTGGGAACACTATAGGTAGAAGAGGGAGTAGGAAGGAGGGGGGAAAAGCTATAACACTGGATAAACACCTGCAAAAAGTCATAGCCATGAGATGCAGGCCCACTTAAAATCTGAGACTTATTTAAAGATTATAAAATGGTCCTCCTTCCTCATCTGAATACAACACAAATGGGGCTCAGGTATGATACTGGATTACAGGTAGAAGAACAGCATGAAACACTTTCTTTGAGGAATAGAATGTAAGAAAGTTCCAAAGACAAGAATGGAGGCCAAAAAACCAAGTATATGAGGGGAATTTGAAGTCTCTGATACTTATAGCTATAAAAAAACATTAAACACAACCCAACTCCTAACTAGATTAGCATAAATCCTCAATTCCCATTATCTGATACAAAATTCCTAACTTTCAACAGGAAATTATAAGGTGAGCCAAAAGGCAAGGAAAACAAACACAAACAAGCTGAAGAAACGAAATAACCATCAGAACAAAATACATGACATAGATGTTGGAATTACCAGATAAGGAATTTGAAATAACTATTAGTAATATGCTAAGGGCTCAAATGAAAAAAAGTGAGTAACAAACAAGAACATATGAGTAACAGGCAGAATTCTAAGAAGAAATCAAAAGGAAATGCTAGTAATAAAAAACAGTAACAGAAAAGAAGAATGCCTTCAATGGGCTCATCAGTAGACTTGACATGGCTGAAGAAAAAAATCTGTCAACTTGAAGACAGGTCATAGAGACTTTCCAAACTGAAAGAAAAAGAGGGAACTAAGAATGAAAACAAAAATCAAACAAAATACAGAACATGCAAAAATGTGGGACAATATTGTAACCTACATGCAACTGAAATACCAGGAGAAGAAAGAAGGAATGGGGAAAAAATATTTGAATAATGGCTAAGAATTTTCCGAAATTAATGACAAACACCAAACCACAGATTTAAGTGACTCAGAGAACATAAAACATAAACATTTTCAAAATTCATACCTAATAATATCAAATTCTAACTTCTAAAAGCCAAACACAAAGAACTTCCTGAAGTCAAAGGAAAAAAAAAATCTGAATTTTACCTGAATATTAAAATGAAGCGCTTATCAAAACCACATAAGGAAGAAAAGAGTAGAATGAAATATTTAATGTTGGAAAAAATAAACCCCAACATTTAATCCTATACCTGGCAAAATTATCTTTCAAAAGTGAAGAAGAAATACTTTCTCAAGCAGAGATGGAGGGAATTCGTTGCCAGCTGATCTGCCCTCAAAGAGAAGTTAAAATATGTTCTTCCGGGACAAGAATAAAAATAGGTGAGAAACTTGGATCTACATAAAAAGGGAAGGAAGAGTATTAGAGAAAGAACAAAGGAAGGTAAGATTATTCTTTTAAACATTTATATTTACTTAAATTTTTATCCTTATCCAAGGACATTTTTGTCATTGCTTTCTTAGAGAGAGAGGAAGGGAGAGAAAGAAACATTGATGCAAGAGAAGCATTGACTGGTTGCCTCCAGTACGTGACTGGACCAGGGATCATACCTGCTTGAATAGGGGATCAAACCCCCAACCCAAGCATGTGCCCTGTTCAGGAATCGAACCTGCAACCCTTTTGCTATAGGATAACCCTCCAACCAACTGAACCACACAAGCCAGGGCCAATGGATCTAAAAGGTAATTATTTGTTTAAAGCAATAATATGGAGAAGTGAAATGAATGACTGTGATATACAAAGGATGGGAAGAAGGAATTGAGAATACTCTTATAAAATATCAGTCCTACAAGTGAAGCAGTAATAGTATTATTTAAAGATGGATTTAGATTAGTTAAGAACATATATTGTAAAATCTAAGCAACTGCTAAATTTTTAATAAAGAAATATAATTAATACTGTGAGAGAGGAGATAAACTAGAATCATACAAAATATGCAAAAATACTATGAAAACAGTATGGTGGTTTCTCAAAAATAAAAATTCTTATAATCCAGCAATTCTACTTCTGGTTATATACCCAACAGAACTGAAAGTGGGTCTCAGAGATATCTGCACACCCATGTTCACAGCAGCATTATTCACAATAACTAAAATGGGAACAACCCAACTGTCCCTCCACGGATGAATGGATAAGCAAAATGTGGTATATACATATGTTGGAATATTATGCAGCCTTAAATGGGTGGGAAATTCTGACGTATGCTACAACATGGATGAACCTTGAGGAAATGATGCTAAGTGAAAAAAGTCACTCATAAAATGAAGTACTTAAGAATAGTTAAAACCATGGAGACCAGAAAGTAAAATAGTAGGGAGTTACTGTTTAATGTGTGCAGAGTTTCAGTTTTGCAAGACAAAAAAATTCTGGAGATTGTTTGGTGGTAATGATTTACAACAATATAAATGTACTTAATTCCAATAAACAGTGCACTCAAAAATGGCTAAGACAGTAAAATTTTATGCTATTCAATATATGAATTTTGCCACAGTAAAAATAATAGGAAAAATATTGGCAGGAGAAGGTAAGATAGAGAAGAGGAAGTACAGGACAAAGATAGCTAGAACAAAAAGCTGGGCATGGGCAATTCCAGCTTAGGATACTATTAAAGAAATGAAGGGGCCATGAACAGGAAACAAATGATAAATTCTCTTCCTAGGCCCTGTCCAGTGAGACTCAGTTGAGTTGGAAAAATATTTTTGTAACATATTAGAACAATGACACCAAAATTTTGACTAGGAATATCCCTTTTTAACATAGACATAAGTTTTTGAAGATCTGTATGTTAGTGGCTGTAGTTTAAATATTCTTTGATTAGAAAACCACGACTACAGGTTACAATGAATTCAGTGAAAAAAAAGCAAAGGGATGGAGAATGTTATACAATGTTAACACTAATCAGAAAACCTGGAGTAGCTAGCTATGTTAATTTTAGATAAGTACACTGCAGAACAAGGAAGATTATCAGAGATAAAGAGTGGCATTATGAGGGGGGACCCAAAAAAACCAGAATAATTTTCTGATGGTCAGGCCCCTTGTAGTACAAGCTTCCCCTGCTAGGCGAGTGTTCTAGGAACCCATCTGTATCAGTGTACCAGCTGGTGGTGTTGTGAGAAGTTGTATCCAACTTCAGTGAATTTTTTTGAAGACTCTTTCAAGGCGTTTACCCATTTCCTGATGGGTGATTTACAAGCGCATCTGCCCACACTGTGCTGAGTATTTAGCAGTTTTTGACCAAAAATAGCATAACCTCTGTGCATCACCCCCACTATTCATCTGATCTTGCCTTGAATGACATTTTCTTTGTTTCCCTGGATGAACAAGTACTCAAAGGGGAACCTTTTGCCCATGTGGAAGGGGTGAAACAAAAAACAGCAGAAACACTCAAAGGCATCAAAATCAACGAATTCAAACGCTGTTTTGAGCAGTGGAAAAAATGCCTAGGCAGATGTAGTACAACAAATGGAGAGTACTTTAAAGGTGACTGTTTAAACATGTAAGAATAAATACACAATTTTTATAAATAAATTCCAGTTTTGGGGGTCCACCTTGTATATAATAATAAAGCTATCTATTCTCAAGAAATGACATAATTCCAAACACATACGTGCCAACAGGAGAGTGTCAAAATATATGAGGCAACAGTTGATGGAACAGCAAGGAGGATAGGCAAATTCACTATTATAGTTGGAGAATTTAAACACCCTGTCAGTAAATCATAGATCTAGCAGAAAGAAAATTAAGGACACAGATGACCTGAACAGCATATCAATCAACTTGATGCAACTGACATTTATAAAATATTCCAACAACAGCAGAATGCACACTGTTCTTAAATTTATATGGAAAATTCACCAAGAGAAACAACATCTGGCCATGAAACACATTTTTAAAAATTTAAAATAATAGAAATCATATAAAAGTGTGTTCTCTGGTCACAATGGAGTTAAACAAGAGATAAGAGAAATACAGATGGAAAAACCCCAAATATTTGGAAATAAATACACATCTAAATAATCCATGGGTCACAAAGAGGGAGTCACAGAAAATTAGAAAATATTTTGAACTGAATGAAAATGAAAATACAACTTATCAAAATTTGTGGGCTGCAACACAAGCAGTCTTTAGAGGGAAATTTATAGCATTAGAAAAGAAAAAAATTGAAAATCAATAACCTAAGTTCCCACCTTAGGAAACTAGAGAAAGAAGAACAAATTTAAGCCTCAAGCAAACAGAAGAAAATAATAAAAATTAGTGCAATAATCAATGAAAATGGAAACAGAAAAACAACAGAAAATAAAATAAAAAATTAAAAGCTGGTTATTTGAAAATATTGATAAATTTATAAACTTCTACAAGGCACAAGAAAAAAGAGGCCAAAAAATAAGTGATGCCAACCATGTAGCAGGGTCCTCACTGCTGGTCATACAGACGTCAACGGGATGATAAGGCAGACAATGGACAACTCTATGCCCTCCTATTCGATGACTTCGATGAAGCAGACTAATTCTTCGAAAAAAGAGTCTGTAATTAAAATCTTCTATAAAGAAAGCACCAGACCCAGATGGCTTCACTGGTGAATCCCACCACACATAGGATAACTAACACTATTCTCCACAATTTCCTCAAGAAGATAGATACAGGGAGAACACTTCCTAAGTCATTCCATAAAGAAAACACTATTCTATTATCAAAGCCAGATAGACATTACCAGAAAACCTCACAGACCAATATATATCATAAACACAGATGTAAAAATCCTTTAGAAAACATCAGTACATAATTGAATAAATGAATAAATGAGAGAGTACAGACAAATTTCCTGCGCGGAAGAATTCTAAGCAGTTTGTGTAGATACTCTGCCCACAACGAGGTGGAGCCTAATTCCCCACTCCTTAAGCAAGGGCTGTGTGCAGTGACTTCCTTCCAAAGAGTATAGTACGGGAAAGGAAAAAAGGAGCACGTTCACAGTGGAGACACCTGACAAGCACTACCTCAGCCCAGCAACCAGGATCAACACCCACAGTGATCATCACACAGGTAAGTATATCCTCTTAATATGATATGATGAGAATGGAAATCTTCCTCCAAACTATCAGACAAATCTTAAATAAAGGACATTCCACTAAATACATGACCAATGCTCCTTTACACTGTCAAGGTCATTAAAAATAAGAAAAATATGAGAAACTGTCAGAGCCAAAAGGAGCGTAATAGAGCAATGTTAATTAAACTAATGTGATATTCTTGGTAGGATCCTGGAACAGAAAAGGACATTAAATTAAAAACTAAGGAAATCTGATTATGGATTTTAGTTAATAAAAAATTTATCAATGTTGTTTATTTAACTGTGACAAAAGTATTATATTAAAGTAATATGTTAACAATAGGGGAAATAGTGTGAGATACATGGGAACTCTGTACTACTGTTTATAACTTTTCCATAAATCTAAAACTATTCTAAAACTAAATGTTTATCAAAATACAGGGAGAGCCCTGGCTGGTACAGCTCAGTGGATTGAGCGCGGGCCTGTGAACCAAAGGGTTGCCAGTTCGGTTCCCAGTCAGGGCACATGCCTGGGTTGCAGGCCAGGTCCCCAGTTGGAGGCATGTGAGACGCAACCACACATTGATGTTTCTCTCCTCCTCTTTCTCTTTCCCTTCCCCTCTCTCTAAAAACAAACAAATAAACAAACAAATAAATAAAATCTTTTTTAAAAGATTAAAAAAAATAAAATAAAATATAGGCAGAAAAGCAAACTGGCCTCAAATAAAGATTAAATTAGTGGACTGGAAAGTAATTCTAGGGATTTTCTCAGAACAGAACACTCAAGGACAAGAAGTAGTACGTAAAGTAAAAGTCTAATAGGAGATAACAGAACAAGGAGAAAGAGCAATAAATAGTCAAATTTATTTGACTAGTCACAACATCACAATAATATAGTTACAATGTTACAACAATAATAGTCATAACATCACAAAATTTTGCTGGACCTAAACAGCTGCATGTCTCTTTTTAAAGGGACTACTCCATGCTGGACAATATGAATTGGGGTGAAGAAAGAAATCCATATCATAAAATGGCAAAATTCAAAAATAAAAATTTCAAAAGTGTACAGAGTATAAGAAAGGCAACTATTATCTAAAAATAAACAAGAAAATGATTCCTAACAGTATGCTAAGAGATAATGAAACTTTCTGAGAGCAAATAAAATATTTTCAGATACACAGTCTTGAAAACTTACTTCTCATACAACCTTTCTGAGAAATTTACTATAATGTATACTCTAGCAAAATAAAGAACAACATATCAAAGAAAACAGAAATTGCAGTCCAAAGAATATACTTGAGAGAAGGCACAGTATAGGAGTACAAGCAAGAATGCAGTGAAAACATGACAGACAGAGTTTTAAAATTCTTTGGTAACAGGAAAGAGATCAGGATTAACCTTAAGTGCTGCTGGGGGAAAAATGGTTAAATATCTATGTCAATTTTTCAAGGGTAACTGCTTGATAAGTAGAAACAAGATGGATAGGCAAGACTCAAAAGGACATAAAGACAAACAAAAGGACATCAAAAGCTTGAAAATAAAAACACAAAATATATATCAAGCAATGCTAATAAAAAAGAAGGTGGGTATAGTAATGTCAACACCTGACAAAACATAATTGAAGGCAATAAGAATTAATCAGAGCAAAACAAATGTCTCCTCCTGACAAAATAAATACCATGTTTTCTTGATTCTAAGATGCACTTTTCACATTTTAATCTGGAAATCTGGATGCATTTTATAATCCAAGGTGTTTTAGATTGGATGAAACACCATAATCCACCAGGGAAATAAATTATGATTCCTAATGCATTAACAACATAGATTCTGAATAAAACAGAAATACAAGAATTGAACAAATCTATACTCACACCTTTCTTAAAAATATTTTCTTAGAAATTGGCAAATTAAGTAAACAAAATTAGGTAAGGCTCTAAAGGATTCTATGAACACAAGTAACACATTCGACCTAACAGATCTTTATAAACAGTAATATCCAGCAAACATAAAACCCACACAGCTGTCACCAAAAAACTGGCCACGTGTTATACCACAAAAAGAATCTCAAATTCCAATGAACTGAGAAATGTGGTCATCTGCTGACAGTAAGGAAACAACAGGTTTGAAGAGCATGAAAGTTAAAAATAATCAACATACAGGGAGTATATCCCAGCAGTCTGAGACCCAATTAAATTAGTGCTTATGAATTCAGTACAGGTCTTCCTGCTTGTGAGAGAATAACATACTCCAAATGAAGTAACTCAAAGCTATTCAAATACCTGAAATGTCCATCAGCAGAGCTTCTAAACAGCTAGGAGACTGGTTAGGGGCACAATGCAATGTGAACATAAACTCACAAAAGTAGTTTGCCAAGGCTACATATTCTGAGTACTCAGACAATTTCAATGCAAGGGAGTAAGAGTTCCATGTGAATGATCCCAGACTTCAGAGCTCCTCCCCTGACAAACTACATCCCAAAGGTAGAGAAGACTAATCTGGTAACAGAAGAATGTACTCTATTGGAGAGTTTCAGTGGGTGTGTGTTCTGATAAGCAGCCCTTGCAGTGAACTGCTGGTTTAAACATATGACTTACATAAACAATTGAAGGAAGTTATAAATTAAAATGAACACAAAATATTCCTCCCATTCTTCTGTGTAGGAGAGATGTTTCACTTTTAAGGAAGTCATCTGACATTTTCCTGACATCAAAAGCACTCATTAAAAAAGGTGTGCCAGATGCTAATGACGTACCTATCACAGCAGTGAGCCCAGAAAAAAAGATAGCCTCTCCTTTCATCCTGTATCAGTCTCCTCAATAAAACAAAGGTTGCTTTTAAAAATATGCATACCACTAAAATGTTAGGATGTAACTACTGTATTAATAATTGTATACTATTACTACTACTACTAATTAGTACAGTAGTTATGAGGCAGTAGCAGCACTTAGATCCGTCCGTATACTATAGAAAAACATTTTTTAAACTGCATATCACATTATACTACATTTTTTACTTCTGATGATCTCTTAAGCATCAATTGGAAGATTTTTCAACACCAACAATACCATAACCAAAATGAAAAACACTGATCCAGCATTGAAACTATATGAAACAAGTCTATAAACAGCCAGATTGTCAGTGATGTCTTTCAGACCCAAATGATATTCTGCCAACTATGACATTATTGTATAATTTAGCATCTTTTAAATATAGTCACCCATTAAAAAATGTTCAGACATACTATCTTCCTTCTGGCGTTTTAGCACTACATAATGGATTCTTTCTTTATAACAAAATAATGGCATCAAATTCAAATTCAAGTTTGCTTTCCGATAATCTCTAAATCCATATTTGTGTCCAGAAAAGTCATCTGCAGAATTTCTAACTGCTAACATCAAAAATTTTAACTGAGGCACTAAGTTATTATTTGGATCTTAGAAGTTGTGGTCTTAAGATTCATGACTCTTGACAAAGATGAAATATTACACAAACTAATCATACTTTAATCACATTTCTACCTCTCCAAAGCTCTTTAAAATCAGAGTAGTCATTATAGCACAACTCAACAGCAACGGAAACAAACTGTCTTAACCTGAGTAGACTAAGATCATAACCTCAGATTTATAGAGAATCCTTCTATTTCTATTTAGTGTAAAACTTTGATCTTTTCCTCTCCCTTAAGTACCCCAAAACTCACAAGCCTTGTTCTATCTGTCTTTGTAAACACATCTGTCTGACATTTAATAAATATCATGTATGAGCCCTTGAGGGATAAAAGAGTTTCTCCTTCCACTGTTACCACCTAGGTAAGGGTCTTAAACAACACATCTGATTTGGTACAAAATTCTCCTAATGAGTATCACAATTCCCTATTTTTCTTTCTGAATCCACTAAATACACCCCCAATACACTAATCCTCTGAAAGTGCTACTTATTTTTTCCTGTACCTGAAAAGTGCTGGGGTCTTCCAGTTACTCAAAAAATCCCAACCTTTAGACTAGGTATTAAAAATCTGGTTTACACACACCCTTTCCAGAAGTTTGCTCTTGTATTCCTGTTTGTCTCAACGGTGGTAGACTGAGCAGCTTACTATTCTCTAAATGCACTTGGAGCCCTCTTGTTTATACAGCTGAAATGTCATCCTTTTTTCATTTTTATGTAACCTGATCAATCTGTAATCCCACTTACCTGTCTATGCTCAGCCCAAATGCCATGTTTTCAAGAAGCCCTCCTGCTCTGCCAAACCTAGCAGAACCCCTCTTCCCATTCCGAATTACAGCAGCCTCTGACATTCAGCACCGCTTGCGATGCAGTTCTTTAGATTCATAATCCAAAACCTCTATCCTAGTACTGTTAAGAACCGTTCAGATTCAATAAATTGGCAATACTTGGAGTGACCATGAAATGTACTGACCATACCCATACACCTCTGAGAGTGAAAGAGGCACTTTTCATAATTATGCCAAGACAACAGACATAAACTAGGACTGTCTCGGGCCCACAAAATGTATGGTCATCCTTGCAAAATGATATACCTGACTAACCTTGTCAAAGGAGGTAATCACAAGAGACTGAAAAGACAGAACCTGAAATTAAGAAAATGTAAATTACCTTTGTCTTGGAAACATTTAACTTGCTAATGTAGTAAATTTTAAAACTGAACACCTAGGTACTTATTAGTCGTGATTTTGATGCTAACTAGGGAGTGTTATATAAGGCAAGCCACTAAACGAAGTCTCCAGCTCAGCTAGCTAGACTAGATGCTCAGCTTTTAAGGTCCATTCTAGCCAGACTCACTCTGGTTTTACACTCTCTCTCGCAATGGCCTATGTAGTATAATCTGCCAGGTGAATCTCTATTTACAAAGTACATGTACTCAATAAAATACTTGCTGGTTTAATAAAACCAATTTGCTTTGACTATCTGATACCTAACAGCCTTAGCATTTATATAACATAATTCATCTTCCAGGAAAAAATGTTGTAATGGAGATAGTTGCCAAATATTTTTAACAACCTATTTTTTCTTGCATAACATTTTTTTCAAAAATAAAAATTCAAAAAGTTTTAAATCACATTGCATAAAGTAAAAATCACTATGTATAGACCTGATTGCAATATTCCAAGTTTCATTTCTGACAGATTTTTTTATTTGGCTTTTCAAAAATTTTATAATACATTGTCCTCTCCCCCTCTCCACACTTTCCAATCCCACTCCTCAGATACAAACACAATTAATGAACTTTTTTGTTCACACATATGTACAGCGGCAGCCTTCTTTCTCACCTTTTCCAAAAATGAAATCAGAGTGAACATTTTCTACGACTTGCTTTATTAATAATGTAAGCTGGATGCTTTCCATAGCTCTTATTTTTTCCCAGCTCACTAGTCTTCCCCTGCACTCCTGTATTCAGTCAGCCTGCTTACTGGTTGTACTGACTGTAGTGTTTCCAGATTTATGCCAGTCTAAGAGAAGTATCTTTAAGCGCCTGCAAGATAAATTATTATAAATAGAGTCACTGGATAAAAGACAAATGTATTCTAAATTATTAAATGCATTTCAAAAAAATTATACTACCATCAAGAATGCAAAACATAAGCCTGACACCTCTGTCTGATAAGAACAGGGCAGATAAGAAAAAATCAACTTGTCACTACAGACATGTCCACACATACTGTTTAGGAAAGTCACAGGAAAATAGAATTTCACTTCTACAAGAAAATGTGTATATATAAATGTGTGTACATGTACTTGGAAGCATAAAACATGCAGCGGCTTCTTCTAACGCTCTGTCTGGTCTCAACTTACACATCCCATCAGAAAGGCCCTCTCTGTCAATCCTATTTAAAGTAAATACCAATATAACCTCAATAATTCTTTATCAGAGCATTCTTTTTATTTTCTTCAAGTAAACATAAAACTACAGCTATTTTGTTTAGGAAACATAAAACTACAGCTATTTTGTTTATTTATTTACTTGCTTAATGGCTGTCTCTGCTAATAGAACATAAGCACTAAGAGGGCAGAGAATCGTGTCTGCTTTTTGACTATTTCATCCTACCACTTAACACAATGAATCTAGAATTTTGTATAACATATAGAATTTTGCCAAACAAATATTTACTGAATGAATGAATAAGTATGTAAGCAATCTCTGTTAACAAGGGCTATCTCTAGAAATTATGATTGGGGACAGAGTTAAAAGGTACGTTTACTTTTATTTGTCAATTATATATTCTTATTTGCAACAATGAATAAGTGTTACATTTATTTAAAATCATTTTGGTGCAAATTCAGTTTTAACCAGACAACCATTTCAGATGTTTTGCAATTTGGTCTCATAAGATTTTTTTCTTGTTTTGCAAATTTAAATAATCTAACTAAATATTAAATAGGTTTGCTGGCTAGTGAAAAAAATCTTCAAATCTTGCTTCATGAAGTTAAACTTTTATCTTTATTTTAATGCTGGTAGCTTTGCCTTGTACATTCTTTCAAATTGCAATTAAAGTTACAAAGTAATTACAATTTACAAAATGCTTAACATATATTATTCTATGTGCCCTTCAGAGGTGTGCTGTGCAGACTTATCCCCAACAAAGAAACTGATGGTCAGAGAGACAAACTACCTCAACTCTAGCGGGACTGGGACATGAAGCCAATACTTCAGATTATTAATACAAAGTTTGTTTTGTTATATACATTGTGACAGGTAATAAAATTATTAACTGGCAATGTTTCACTGTTTCAGCAAATAATACATCCATTTATTTCAATACCTAGACAGAAAAAGTATTCTGAAATGAATACTATATTCAATATTTAATGCATATATTTCTAACACAACTTCATTTAATGAGTATTTGAATGATAAGGGACCTAAGAGATAATTTAATTCCTTCATTTTATAGAAAATAAAAATCACAGAATTTTAGTATATGATTTGATCATTCAGCAAGTAAATGGCAGTCAAGAATTACAATCTAGGCATTGACATTAGATGCACTTTTAATATTAGGAAGTTCCTGGACATAGAATTCATTCATGATTAAGAAGTCAAATTTCATCATTGTTATTTCAAGTTAAAATTTTTCTTAAAGTTATAATTATTGTTACAAAAAAGCAAAGTAAATTATTATAATTTATCTTTTGATTAAAATCAATTACCAACTATCATCTACCTGGTGCTTCAGATTTAAAATATTCCACTAATGACTAATAATTTCCTGCCATCTCGCCAACTTTAAATCATGCCAGGCCATTAGTCACTTGTTCCAGGACTTCTATTAGTCAATATTTACCTTGGGTACTATTTGGAATTTTTTACTAATGTTTCTGGTTAAAAAAAAAAAAAAAAGTGAAGCTCATGTTTCCTTATCTACCACAGCCATAATATCCTAGAAGTCATTTAATGAGCTGGTAAAGTATGAATTTCCTTTATTAAAAACAAGTTCATATCACTCCATTTTCACCAACACATCTTCTCTTACTGGAAATAAAAATGTCAATTATCACACTTATATGAACAGATGTACAGAGAAAAAAATCATAATGCTATGTTTTTGCATTTCAGTCTTACATAATAATTTTGGAAACTATTTTTGAAGTCAAACTGACAGAAGAAAGACTAATAAAAAGTTAATGGACAAAAACAAATTTTACCTTAATTCTTACTACTCTTAATATACCTGTAATAATTTATATGCCAATACTTTAAAAAATTCAATATATGATTTTAAGAGAGACTGTATTTTAGCTAAAATGACAGATAATATCAATTTGAACTGCAGCAAATAAAAATGTTATTTATTAAATATTTTAAAAGCCACAAGATGTTCTAAAATCAAGTATCTCTTCCTAAAAACGCATAAAAGTAAAGTTAAATATTAAAAATTTTGTTTTAAATGTTTTAAGGAAGCACATTTTGGGAAGTCCCCCTGAGGTGTGAGGGGTCCCAGTCCCACACCAAGACCCCCAGCCTGGGGTTCCAGTGCCAGGAAGAGAAGTCCTGTAACTTCTGGCTGAAAAAACCATCAGGGATTGAGGCTGGGGAGACAAAGGGCTTCTGGAGTCCCAGGTAATTCTTCTTCAAGAGCCCATGCATGGATTTACTTGGACTCACTCCCTCTGAGCTCCACTGTGTGGGCAGAAAATTGAAAGGCACCAGTGATATACGGGGAGGAACTGAATTGCCTGGCATCAGAGTGAGAGCTAGTTTTCTCCCAGACAAGTTCTGACAGAGGAAATTGTTCCTTTTCTGAGACCTCTGCTCACAAGGACAGCAGGGGAGCATCCTATCTGAGACTATCTATCAACCTGGCTCGCAGTATCTGGCCCACCATGGTGTTCCTGTTCTATCCAACTTACAGGCTCACCCAAGCTGCTTCCAGTGGCTTTTTCATTAGAATGGCCTGTCTTGGCTCATGCTTCCAACTTTACTAAAATCTCTCAAAACATCTGTCACGTTTAAAATAATCTATCTTTATCTTTGCTCTACTGTGAATTGTACACTATGTTAGTTATTTTATCATATTCATTTGTTTGCATTCTTGTTATGTTCAGAATATTAAATTTCTGTAATTCTTGAGATATTCTTCCCCTGCTCGCCAGACACTTTAATTTGGTTATGATACTTCTCATATTTTATATATAGATTGAATTTTATCTGCATTCTTTTATGTTTTTTAAATGTAAAAGCAAATGTTGAAACTCTTCTATCATCTTTCAACCTTTTTATTGATTCAATTAAAATTTTAACTCTGTATTTTATTTTGATAAGAGATAAATATAAAATTTAAGTCTTTCCAAATCACCACTTAATTCTTCATGTAATGTATGATCCTTTCAATCCACACCAATTTTGTGATTTTACTTTTTCATGTCCTCAAAAATTGTGAAGTGCTATTTCTGCTGTATAAGCTTCTCTTCCCAGATTCTTTTAGGCTATCAGATTTTTTAAGTGATGTGCAAAAGACTGAGATTAAAAAGAAAGTTTTAAACATCAGCAGGATAAAATAGGTTCTATTAGAAATAATTTAAATAATGAATTGGAAGGATAAAAACGGTAAGAGAATAAATGCTATCTATGAGTAGATAAAACAAGATTCTGAGGTGTAGGTCCATAGAAAACAGTGGTAGTTTAAGGCAGGGTCAAGAAAAAATTTCCTGACCATTTAAGAAAAAAAAACCACATTGCAAAAAAATGATGAAACAATTATAATGATGGTATCTTTGGAGATCTTCAAGAGGATATTCAAAGATGAACTTTAGATGAGTAAGACCTTCCTCTGAAGGCAGAGGAAAGAAAAGACTAGGTAACTCCATTTATTGAAGAGGAGATTGAGGAGTTTTAACTTTCAGTAGTGTAAAAAACTACCACATGACAGCTGAGAACACAACATTCTATTCATATAAGAAAATAAAATGCTTAACTGCCTCAATTTGTAGCAAAAGAGTAGTTTGGTTAAAAATCTTCAGATCTATCATAACCAAAACTTATTTTCTTCCTCAACCTCTTTCCTGATCTTCTGACAGCAAATGCCAGACATTTTTATCTGGTTTCTTGTTACAACCCAAACTCAACAAGTCTTTTTATTTTTTAACTATTTTTTCTTTTTAACATCTTGTTTTAATGTTTCAATTACAGTTGACATACAATATTATATTATTTGCAGGTGTAAAACTCAGTGACTAGACATTTACACAACTAAAGTGATTAACCCAATAATCTAGTACCATCTGACACCATACATAGTTATTACAATATTATTATGTTCCTTATGCTGTACTTTACATCCCCATGACTATTCTGTAACTACCAGTTTGTACTTCCTAATCCCTTCATTTTTTTCACACAGCCCCCAAGCCCCCTCCCACCTGGCAACTGTCAAAATGTTCTCTGTATCTATGAGTCTATTTCCATTCTGCTTCTTTGTTTATCTTGTTTTTTTTTTTTTAGATTCCAATTTATGTGAATATGGCATTTCTCTTTCACTTATTTTACTTAGCACAGTATCTTCTAAGTCCATCCATGTTGCTGAAGATGGCAAAATTTTATTCTTTTTTATGACTGAGTCACATTCCATTGCATATATGCATTTCATTGTCCATTCATCCATTGATGGACACTTAGATTGCTTCCATACCTTGGTTACTGTAAATAATGCTTCAATGAACATATGGATGATAGGTAAGTATTTATTGTCATTTTATCATATTTTTTGTATTTTTTTCTTCCTAAAGAAGATCCTAACCCTGGCCAGGTGACTAAGTTGGTTAGAGCATTGTTCTGTACACCAGGGTTACAAGTTCAATCCCCTCCCAGGATGCATACAGGAGGCGACCAACTGATGTTTCTCTTTCAAATCAATAAATGTATCCTTGGGTGAGGATTAAAAAAGAAGATCCTTTAACATTTCATGTGGTACTGGTTAGGTGGTGATGATTTCCTTTAGCTTTTCTTGTCTGGGAAGGTCTTTATCTGTCTTTTGATTCTAAATGATAGTTTTGCTGGACAGAGTCATATGTCCTTGCTTTTCTTCACTTTAAATATTTTGTATCAGGATCTCTGTCCTGCATAGTTTCTGTTGAGATATCAGCTGGTAACTAACTGCTCTCGCTGCTTTAAAGATTCTCTCTTTGTTGTTTGGTATTTTTTTTTTATGACATGTTTTGGTATGGGCTTCACTGGGTCCATCTTGTTTGGGACTCTGTGCTTCCTGGACTTGTATATCTATTTCCATCACTGGGCTAGTGAAGTTTTCTGTCATTATATTTTCAAATAGGTTTTCAATTCCTTGTTCTTTCTCTTCTCTGGGAAGTAGTCCCAGACACTCCTTAAACTGTCCTCATTTTTTTTTTCTGAATCTTTTTTTCTTTTTGCTGCTCTGATTGGTTGTTTTCTGCTTCCTAATCTTCCAAATGCCTGGCTTAATCCTCTGTTTCATCTACTCCACTGTTGATTCTCTGTAATATATTCTTCATTTTATTATTATATTCTTTTTAAAAAACCCTTGCCTGTCAGCATGTTCATTAACTTGCAAGAGAGAGACAGACAGACATAGACATGGATTTGTTGTTATGGTTATTGATGCATTCACTGGTTATTCTTCTACATGTCCTGACAAAGGATCAAATTCACAACTGTGGCAGGTCAGGAAGACACTCAAATCAAATGAGCTACACAGCCAGTGCTATAGCCAGTATTTTAAACTCTGCATCTAGCAGAATGCTTGTCCCCATTTTGCTTAGCTCTGGAATTTTGTTCTGTTTTTTTCATTTGGGACACATTTCTTTATCTCCTCATTTTGGTTGCCACCTTGTGTTAGTTTCTATGTATTATGTAGAGTAGTTATGTCTCCTGGTCTTGGTTTTATGTAGTATGTGTCCTGTAGGGGCCAGTGGCACAACTGCCCCAGTCACTAAGCTGGTTGCCCTTGCTGTACACTCATAGGTGGATGGTATGCACCCTCCTGTTGTAGTTGAGCCTTGACTGCTATCAATGGAAGGGATTTACCCCCAGGCCCATTGACTGCAAGGACTGGCAGGGGACCTGCTGTGCAGGGGCTGACCCCACAAAGCAGGGCTCACATCAAGTGGGTCTCTGGCACCCCCTGAATCTGCCTCTTGAAATGTCAATGTGGAGGAGCTTAGGTGGTGCTTTGGCACAGTCTGAAGCTGCCTACCACATGTGCTGGCTCTGGGGCCTCCCAGGAGGTGCAGGCCAAGGTCAGCTGCTATTATGCCCTGTCCAGGGTCAGCTGGCATGAGCTACAAAGCAACCTTCAGATGGCTGTTACTTGTGCTGGGCTTGGAGGTGCCTGGGAGAGGCCAAGCTGCAAGCCAAGGCCAACTGCACCTTGTGCTGGGCCTGGGGTTACTTAGCAAGAGGTACGGGGTATGGAGAGGCCAGATGCTGCTGCTTTGAGAGATTTTACAAAAGTTAGTAGCATGAGCCAACAACCAACAGGTTGTTTGTATAGAAAAATCACTGGGAAGGGTTTGAGTAGGCCCCAAAATTAGGTTGGACAGGGAATTAATTCTCAGGGAATTACTAGGGTGGGGCTAACAGTGTTAGCCAAGTTGATGGCGTCCAAGATACAGCACCCACCTGGCTCCTTAGAGTGACCTCCCCAGTCAAGATTTCCCTCTCGATTTTTAACTGCCACACATGGGTGTGGAACTAGCTGGTTCTACCTCTCCATTCCTCCTACCAGTCTCGATGTGGCTTCTTCTTTATATCCTTAGTTGTAAGATTTCTGTTCAGATAGATTTCAGATGGTTTTGAATGGTGGTTGTTCTGTAGCTTAGGGGTAATTCTGATGTAGCTGTGGGAAGTTCCAAGTAGCATTTACCTATGTGTCATCTTGACCAGAAGTCCAAACTCAACACATCATAAATTGATGCTTTACTACCCTAAAGACACCAGATCTATTTAATCTTCCTTTTCAAATTTATTAGTATAAAGTTGTTCTCAACATCCCCTTATAACCTCTTAAAGTATCTGATTTGTAATGATGTCCTCCCTTTCATTCCTGATACTGTTAATTTGTGCATTTGTTTTTCTTTATCAGTCTGGTTAAATATATTCTGATTTAATCTTTTCCAAGAACCAGCTCTTGCTTTCATGTACTTTGTTTTCCATTTCACTTATTTCTGCTCTTTATCATTTTTGTCTTCTGAATGCTTTAGATTTAATTTGCCCTTTTAATGTAGTTTTTAAAAGGTTTTCTCAAAACACTACTTTATTTGCACTGTACAAATTTTGATGAATCGTATTTTCATTTTCAATTGATTCAAAAAAATTTCTAATTTCCTGTGTGAATTGTTCTTTGACACACAGATTATTTAGAAGGGAGTTTAATTCTCAAATATTTGTGGATTTTCTGGGTCTCTGATGTTGATTTCTAGTTTAATGTCATTGATTCCAGAGAATATACTTTGAATGATTTTCAAATCCTTTTAAATGTATTGAGATTTACTCTACAGCCCTGAATCATTTATATTTAATGTAATTATTGATATGGGTAGATTTAAATCTACCATCTGGCTAGTTATCTTTTATTTGTCGCATTTATTCTCATTCTTTTTTACTTCTCTTTCCTTACTTCTTTTAAAATGCATAGTTTTAAAGATTCCACTGTACTTACACTATTCATATCTTACATTAGTCATACCTTTTTCTTTTTTGAGTCATTTCCCTAAGGTTTATAATATGCATATTTAACTTACCATGGCCTACTTCAAATTAATGATTTGATATGTAATACAAGAATCTTAAAATTTATTTTCAATTCTATTATACTCTGCTCTGTTTTTAGCATGTATTTTAATGTTATTGGTTAGAAACTTTTTTCTTTAGGCCAGGGATCAGAAAATTGTAACTTGCCACCTGTTTTTCTAAATGAAGTTTTACCAGAACAGTCATGGCTGTTTGGGTTAAATAACTGATTTCATGCTACATTCAAGGACAAAATTAAGTAGTTGTGATAAAGATTGTTTAGCCCACAAAACCTAAAATATTTAGTAACTAGCCCTTTTCAGAAAAACACTGTTCAGTCAATTATCTCTTAAAGTTATTAGGTAAGAAAAAAAGAATTTCATATTTACTTTTTTGTTTTGAAACAAAACTCTGGCCTGCTTTGTTTATGATCTTCCCAGTTTCTGTGAGCTCTCATACTATTTCTGCCTGAAGAACTTCCTTTAATGTCTTGTAGCACAGGTGCATTGAAAATGAACTGTTGGCTTCTATTTTTTCCTTTTAGGATGTTAAGTGTTGTCCCATTGTCTTCTGCTGGCACCATTTCTGGCAAAAAAAAATGTTTGCTGTAATTTCTTTTTGTCTTTGTTCTTCGTTTTTAAAAGTTCTGGCTACATTCAAGATTTTCTCATTATGTTTGATTTCTAGTAGTTTAATGATGATGTGTACTGATGTTTCATTATTTTACCACCAATACTACTATTATTGTTATTGTTTTTAGCTTACTTGGAGTTGTCCGAGCTTCCTTTTGGACGTGTGATATGATCTTTTTTTTTATTTAAAATTTTTGGCCATTATCTATCTAAATATGTTATGTTTTGTTCTTGTTTTTTTTTCTCTTGTGAGACTTCAATTTACTTATGTTACATCATAAAATATGGTCCCATATTAAATGCTCTGTTCATCCCTCTATTATTTCAGTTTAAGTAATTTATATTGCATTATCTTCAAGTTGATTGGCTAATTCTTTAGCTGTGTTGACTCTACTACCAACCTGAAAGAATGCTTCATCTCTGATATGTGTTCTGTTTTTTTTAAATAGTTTCCTTTCCCTGATTGTGGAACCCTTTTACCCTCTGGACAAATGCAAGTATCGTCCATATCTTTATGGATTCCATCATTCTGAAAAATTTCTCATTCATCTGTTCACTCAAGTTATCTACTAAATCCTTTAAACATACTAATAATTAATTATTATTATTAATTAGTTTGATAGTTCCAATAACTGGGTCTCCTGAATTGGTTCTATTGATCACTTTCTCTATCAACAATGGGCAAGTTTCCCCATTTTTATGTCCAATTTATTTTTATTGAATGCTGGGCATGGTGTACAGAATAGCAGAGACTGAGATAATTACTTTTTTTGCTTATTTTTTTAATTGTTGTTCTATTACAGTTGTCCCAATTTTCCCCTGTTGCTTTCCTCTGCTTGGCCCACCCCCTGCTCCCATAGTCAATCCCCACATCCACAGGTCATTTGTACTTTCTTTAGGCCCTTCCCATTCTTTCCACCCTTATCTCCCTTATCCCTCCCCTCTGGTCCCTGACAGTCTGTTCCTTGTTTCTGTGCCTCTGGTTCTATTTTGTCCCTTTGTTTGTTTTGTTCATTAGGTTCTACTTGTAGGTGAGATCATATGGCATTTGTCTTTCACTGACTGGCTTACTTCACTTAGTATATTCTCTAGTACCATCCATGCTGCCGGGAAATGTAGGAGTTCCTTCTTTCTTTCTGCTCTGTAGTATTCCATTGTGAAAGTGTACCACAGTTTTTTGATCCACTCATTTACTGATGGGCACTTAGGTTGTTTCCAGAACTTGGCTATTATAAATAATGCTGCTATGAACATTGGGATGCATAGGTTCTTTTGAATTGGTGATTCAGGATTCTTAGGGTGTAACCCTAGCAGTGGAATTGCTGGGTCCATAAGGCAGTAACATTTTTAGTTTTCCTAAGGAAATCTCATACTGTTTTCCACACTGGCTGCACCAGTCTGCATTCCCACCAACAGTGCACTAAGGTTCCCTGTTCTCCACAGCCTCGCCAGCACTTGTTGTTTGTTGATTTGTTTATGATGGCCATTCTGACCAGTGTGAGGGGGTATTTCATTGTGGTTTTAACTTGCATCTCTCTGATGGCTAGTGATTCTGAGCATCCTTTCATATGCTGTATGAGCCCTCTGTATGTCCCCCTTGGGTAAGTGTTTATTCAGGTCCTTCATCCATTTTTTAATTGTGTTGTTTGTCTTCCTGGTGTTGAGTTGTATGAGTTCTTTATATATTCTGTAGATCATTGGTAAAAATGTTTTCCCATATTGTTGGATACCTTTTCATTTTGATGATGTTTTCTTTAGCTGTGCAGAAGCTTTTTAATTTGATGCAGTCTCATTTGTTATTCTTTCCTTTATGTCCCTCCCCTGCAGGGGTTTCCAAATTGCGGCCGTCGGGACACATGGGGCCCAGGATGGCTATGAATGTGGTCCAACATAAAACTGTAAAATTTACTTAAAGTTTTTGCTTATCAGTTTTCATTAGTGCTTGTGTGTTTAATGTGTGGCCCAAGACAACTCTTCTTCCAGTGTGGCCCAGAGATGCCAAAAGGTTGGGCACCCCTGAGGCCTAGAAGGATGTACCAGTAAAAATATTGCTGCACTGGATATCAGAAATTCTACTGCCTGTTTTCCTTTAGGACTTTTATGGTGTCGTGGCTTATGTTTAATTATTTTATCCATTTTGAGTTTATTCTGGTATATGGTAATAAGTTAGTGAACTAGCTTCATTTTTTTGTATGTACTATTCCACATCTCCCAGCACCATTTGTTGGAGAGGACATTTTTACTCCATTATATGCTCCTGTCCCCTTCATCAAATATGGACCATAGAGACATGGGTTTATTTCTGGGGTCTCTATTCTGATCCATTGATCTATGTATCTGTTCTTATGCCAGTACCAGACTGTTTTGATTACAGTGGCCTTGTAGTATAGTTTGATATCAGGTTCTGTAATCCCTCCTACTTCGTTCTTCTTTCTCAAGACTGCTGTGGCTATTCAGGGTCATTTTTGGTTCCATATAAATTTTTGAAATATTTGTTCTAAAACTGTGAAACATGTGAAATATTGGTAAATAATAGAGATTGTGTTTAATCTATAGATTGCTTTGTGTATTATGGACATTTTTAAAGATGATGATCCTCCGAATCCATGAACATGGTATATGCTTAATTATTATTTGCACCTGAGAATTGGTATGTCTGTTCTTCTGTCCCATATGGAGTTGTTCAGTCAATTTAGACAGGAATTGAGCTTGGTATAGACTTTATTGTTATCATAGTTATCTTCAGCATACCATGGGAATCCAATTCTTCTAGTAGTAGATTACCATTGTTGGGTATTTAATGTGAGAGATGAGTTGGAGAGTTTTTCTCAATTTTCCTTTGAGCTTTGAACCATTCCTACATTCCACTACCACAACGGGATCTCCCTCCATTCATTCTTAACCTCCCCTCAGCAGTAGAAAGTCTGTTTGTCACCTAGTGGTGACTCATGGTTGAGGCAGGTAGGATTTTCAGTTGAACTGGACCAGTGTCAGTACTCTGTAGGCCCCACAGCTCTCCTTCCTATGGCAGCCAAAATCGACTCTGTATTTGTGTTGGTCTTGAATGGTACTTCCTTACTCTTCCTCCAGTAGTAAAAGACCTCTCTCTAAGAAGTGGTGTAAGGTACTGGGGCCTGAAACAGTTTTCTGTACCTCTTTCAGAGGTGAAGGGTCTTCCCTGCTACCTTCCCCCCAGCAGTAATGGATCTTTGGTTGTGTCCTGGGAACCAAAGGGTTCCTCCCTCCACACGGAGGGTTTTATTCTAATCTCCCTCTAGAAATGTATGAAATAAGGTTTTCTGCACCACTGGTTTGAGGTTTAAAGGACTCTGAGTTAATGGGAGGGACTTCACGCCTATCTTCCAGCAACCACAGATCACCGCCTTCATCTCTACACCACACCACCAACATGACTTTTCTCAGGTCGCTGCCTTGCATACAATCTCAATAGTAAGTATCCTGTGGAGCCCCAGTGAAATGTATTTGCAATCAAGTGTGAACATACCTTTTATCGGGAGTGTTAGGTCGGGAGTGCTAGGTTGGGAGTAGTGAGATAAAATGGCCACCAGGGGCTGAAGCCCTCAAAAAACTGGCTGACATCAGATGAAGATGGCTGGAGCAGCGGGAAAAACCGTGGCAACTTGCAACTAAGGAGGACTGACCAATGATACGTCAACCACATGTATAAAATTCTTTCCCCTCTTAGGCTCGGGCCCAACTTCCTCAGCCCCCAACCTGTGGACTGGAGAACCTCACCCAGGTGCGCAACCCCCCAGTAAAGCTCTGTATTGCCCCATTTTGTGGCTGATTGGCATTATTTCCTCGGCGGAATACTAATAACCTTACATTTGGTGCCAAAATCCGGGAGGAGTTGTTGTCTACTGAGACCACTCCTCTCTGTCCGTTCCCCGAGGAGACCTCAAGGCTGTTCCACTGGCCTGGACCGAAGAATCAGGGTAAGTGTCACAGCCTCCAGCTTCTGACCCCCGGACACTGATTCCGGCCCCCGTCTGCAAATCGCAGCTGCGTCGGGGTGACCATTCTAGGAAAAGACTGCTCTCCTTCCGCTGGGGGTTTCAGGTACCAGTGGAGACGTCCCTGGGCCTAAACCCCAATTTGCCTGCTGAATCAGTAAGTTGGGTTGAGGGATGCCGATTCTCCGTTTACTGATTACCTCGGGGTCAGAAACTGGAGGACAGGATCCTAAATCGCCTCTAGGGTGCCTTCTAAAAAATCTGGACAAAATTGACCCTGGTCTGAAGCGAAAGTGGCTGATTTTCCTGTCTACCAAGGCCTGGCCATTGTATCAGCTCGACAATCGAGACACCTGGCCTCCTGATGGCACTTTGGATTTTGCTACCCTTATTGACCTAGACAATTTCTGTAGACGGACTGGCAAATGGTCTGAGGTTCCCTACATCCAGGGATTCTGGGCCTTGCGCTCCCGTCCTGAACTCTGTGCTCAGTGTTCCATGGCCCAGGTTCTCCTGGCTAGAAGTGATCCTGAGCCTCCATGCCTTCCTAAGCCCAGATCTCCTAAGCCTTCTGCTCCTGAACTCTCCTCTTTCTCCAACCTCCCTGAAGATCTGTCCTCTCCCCCTCCCCCTCCGTATCCTCCTCCTCCATCAAACACCCCGACCTCTGCTCTTCCTGAACAACAGAGTGCCGATCCCCCACCTGAACCCCTTTCCTCTCCTGTCAGCTCACACACTCGATCTCATCTGAATCTAGAATCCCCAGAATCCCTCATATGCCCTCTTCGAGAGGTGGTGGGGGCAGAGGGTGTCATTCGGGTCCACATTCCCTTTTCCCTGACTGACCTTTCCTCTATTGAGAAACGTCTGGGCTCCTTCTCCACTAATCCCACTAACTTTATCAAAGAATTCCAATACCTGGCTCAGGCCTACAACCTTACCTGGCATGATTTACATATTATAATAACTTCCACCATGACCCTGGGCAAACGAGACCATGTCCGAACTGCAGCCTGGACTCATGCAGATCAGGTCCACGCTGCCAACCCTCGTATGCCAGTAGGGGCGGAAGCAGTGCCTGAGACAGAGCCAGACTGAGACTATCAAGTCAGGCAGGCGAAATGGAGACACCGCGATCAGATGGTTGGGTGCTTAATAGCAGGCATGCATCAATCGGCCCAGAAAGCGGTAAACTATGATAAGCTCCGAGAAGTTACTCAGGGCCCCAGGGAAAATCCAGCTCTGTTTCTTAATAGATTAACGGAGGCAATGGTACTCCATACCCGCCTAGACCCATCCTCCAAAGCTGGAGCTACTGTTTTGGCCACCCATTTTATTTCCCAGTCAGCTCCAGACATAAGGAGGAAACTCAAAAAGGCTGAAGACAGGCCACAAACTCCCATCCGAGATCTGGTAAACATGGCATTTAAAGTCTTCAATAACCGGGAGGCAGAGGCTGAGGCTGCTCATCAGGCGCGCCTACAGCAGAAGGTAGTTGCTGGGACAGCTTTGCAGACCCAGGCTATCGTAGCAGCCCTGCGGCTGGCAGAAAACATCAGTGCTGAGACTAAGCTTAAGTTCGGGCCCAGAAAAACTCCACCCGGAGCCTGCTTCAAATGCGGTAAGGACGGGCACTGGGCTCGCCAATGCCTGCAGCCAGGGCCACCGACAAAGCCCTGCCCTGACTGCCGGCAGCTTGGCCATTGGAGAGATGTGTGTCCCCTTAAGGGCTTGTCCCCCGGCGCCTCCATGTGGGGGACCAGCTGCTCAGGGTGAGGACTCCTCTCCAGCCACAGCGAAGCTTCTTGGACTTCTGGACGACTGATGCGGCCCGGACTTGAAGACCCCCATCACCCTCACCGAGCCCAGGGTAACACTGCAGGTAGCAGGGTAAGTCCATCTCCTTCCTGGTGGACACAGGGGCTACCTACTCTGTCCTACCATCATTTTCAGGTTCTCTTACTCCTTCCCAGATCTCAGTCATGGGAGTTGACAGGACCCCGTCGCACCCCTTACGGACTCCTCCCCAAAACTGTAGCTTGGATGGCCTCCCCTTTTCTCACTCCTTCCTTGTAATACCCTCCTGTCCTGTTCAACTTCTAGGGTGAGATATACTCCAGCAATTAGGAGCTACTCTCCAAATCACGCAAACCTCAGCTCCCTCCTCCTCCCTTATCCTTCCCCTGTTAGAAGACCCAACGCTTCCCCTGAGCCCTCCCATCTCCCTCTCCATTGTGAATCCTCAGGTATGGGACACATCTACTCTGGTCATAGCTTCCCATTACTCTCCGGTCGTCATTAAGCCCAGGCAGCCTGATACTTTCCCCTCTAGACCCCAATTCCCCATCTCGCATGCAAATCTTAAAGGCTTACAACCCATCATCACTCGCCTCCTCAGTCAAAAACTCCTACTCCCCACCAACTCCCCATGCAATACCCCCATTCTCCCAGTAAAGAAGCCGTCTGGGGAGTATTGACTAGTTCAAGACCTTAGACTTATCAATGTAGCAGTCATTCCGATACACCCTGCTGTCCCCAACCCATATACGCTCCTCTCCAACATCCCTCCTAATATCACCCATTTCTCAGTATTAGATCTAAAAGACACCTTCTTCACCATCCCACTCCACCCTGAGTCCCAGTTTCTCTTCGCTTTCACTTGGACAGATCCCGATACTGCCCTGTCCCAGCAACTCACCTGGACAGTCCTGCCTCAGGGATTTCGAGACAGACCCCACTTATTTGGCCAGGCTTTAGCCCAAGATCTCGCTTCCTGTGACTGAACTCCCAGCACGGTCCTCCAGGACGTGGATGACCTACTTCTATGCAGCCCATCCCTACAGGACTCCAAGCAACAGACTGCCCTCCTCAATTTCTTGGCAGACAGGGATACCGAGTATCCCCCAACAAGGCTCAACTCTCAAGCCAACAAGTAGTTTGCCTAGGCCTCTCCATAACTCCAACTTCGCGGAGTCTCACGGCAGATGGTACTCAACTAATCTGCAGTCTACAGCCCCCCACCACAGGCGATCAAATTCTATCCTTCCTAGGTCTGGTCGGTTTTTTCAGACACTGGGTCCCCAATTTCATGCTATTAGCCAAGCCCTTATATGAGGCTGCCAAAGAAACCCCAGCAGGTCCTCTCACCTCCCCCAAAGGGGTGCAGAGGGCTTTTGTGACTCTCCGGGACACTCTGTTACAGGCTCCCTCCCTCAGTCTCCCTAATCCCACTCGCCCC